>JANZLX010165232.1:0-14035 GCA_025531955.1 Erythroxylum orinocense
ATAAATCCACAAAAATAGAAAACTCATAATCATATACTCCAATTCCATAATTCAATTTCCTAAATTCAATTGGACTCTAATTTCATAACTCAAAGCTCTAAAATATCAAATTCACTAATCAAAACACAATTCACAAATCAAAGCACAAACATTCATGTCAAATTTATCATATTTTTTTAGTTTTGATTCATTAAAGGATTTATAAGAGTTGTTTGACTTCATTTCTATTTTTCTGTTGTAGTTTTTAAGTTTTTATTTTTAGTTTTCTTTTAAATTAAAGTAAAAAACCTATTTAATTGTTAATGTAAATATAGTTATATTTCTAAAAGTTAAAGATAATTTTTCAATTAAATATTTTTAAATTTCTTATATAATATTTATTAACAAATTACTAATAAAATTATTTCATTTTATTAAAATAAATAATTTAAAAATAAATTTTATTTAAAATTAATATTTATTTTAAATATATTTTAATTCTTAAATCAATTTATTTAATTTAATTACAAAAATTAAATAAAATCATTAAGTAAAAAATTATTCATCATTCTTATTAATAATTAGTTTTAATTAATTAAATATAATATTAAATTAAATTATTCATAATTTTTATTTAAATTAATATATTAAATAAATAAATAATATATTTTGTTGACAGTAAATTAGAATATGAAAAAAAAGAAACAGAAGGCAAAATCTATATAGTTTTTATAATTTTTGAGAAAACAAAAACAGTTTTTAATTAAATTTTAAAACAAAAACAAAAAATAAAAACGAACAAGGTTATTTAATAGAAATTAAATATAAAAATTTTCAAAAAACCAAACGTTATCCGTTCGAGAAAACAAAATGATAAACCTCCGAGGCACTCGTCTCTTTCGTCATTCATGCCAAAATGATAAACCTCCAAAGCCCTGCTTTCTTCTCCTTTCCTAAACCCTTAAACCCTGATCACCAACACCTAAACCACCACTTACAGTGTCTTCCTTTCTTCACCAAAACCGTAATTCAGCCTTCCTTGTCCTCCAACACCACCACCAAATGCTTCAGCTCTGACGAGTTTCCGATCGACGACGATTTCATCCAAACATTTGGCCGGAAAGATAAAGAAACCGAAGACGAAGCTCGACGCAAGAACTGGGTCGATCGTGATTGGGCTCCATGGGAAGAAATCCTCACGCCAGAGGCCGATTTCGCCAGAAAATCTCTCGATGAAGGCGAAGAGGTCCCTCTTCAGTCACCAGAAGCAATCGAAGCATTCAAAATGCTGTCCCCAAAGTACAGAGCGAAGAAGATCAAAGAAATGGGTCTCACAGAGGAGGAGTGGTACATGAAGCAATTTGAGATTAAGGGTGAGATTCCGGAGCCGTTGAAGACGGTTTGGGCTGCACCATTGGCAGTGAGACACGTGGCGCCGAGGGATTGGCCTCCCATAGGATGGGAAGTGAACAGAGAGGAGCTGGAGTTTATTAGGGAATCACATAAAATGCAGTCTATGAGAGTAAGATTGGAGGATTTGGAGAGTAAAGCAGTTTCAGAGACTGACGATTTGTGTTTGGATAGATATAAGGTGTTTTTGAAACAATACACTGAATGGGTTGATTTCAACAAGGATAGATTGGAAGAGGAGTCTTATAAGGTATTGAAATGAACCAAACTAACCATTTTCATTTTCTCATTTTCAAGTTCCTTTTGGAGTTGGAATTGCAATATAAGGTCATTTTAATGAAACTTGAGTTGTTTGGAATGGTAACAATAACTATAATCTAAGTCTTTTGAATGGGGTATTAGAATTATAATATTGTGTGACAGATAAAGGATAAAGTTTCAATTTTGAATTAGAATTTCAAGGCTTCGAAAGGAAACATATGCAGAAAAGGTTTGATGTTTCATGCTCCTTTTACAGATTTGAAATTCAGAGGGTTAAGTCTAGCTATTTTCTGTTGAGCAATTGTCACTTAATATATGATCTTTGGCAAAAACAAGTAAAAGGGAAGGTTTTAATTTGGCTTTATATGGAGTTCTTTGGCCATATTTTTTAATAGTTGGCAATGGAATTGAGGTCTTGGCTTGAATTAGTGTGCAGTTTGGTGCCTATGTTTTTTTGTGTATGTGTGTCTGTGTTTTAACATCTTGGAGATTGGTGGAAATGACAAACAATTCCTTTTAGTTTCTAAGTTGTGGTAGGAATATCTTTGTTGGAATGATAGGCTGGAATAAGATTGACAATATTTTAGGAGACTAATCTGGAAAATTTTGGTGTTAATGCAGCATGACCAAGATTATTATCCGGGTAGAAGGAAAAGGGGCAAAGACTACAAAGAAGGCATGGTAAATTAAAATTGAAGTTTTTGTTCATTGATTTTGTTAATCATATTGACTGAAAGATGCTTATCATGGTCTGTTTTTGTTATCTGCAGTATGAGCTTCCATTTTATTACCCCGGACAGGTAATTCATTAACTGTTTTTCTAATGGAGAGGGTTCAAGTCATCTTCAATTTTGAAACTTTAAGCTGTTAATAGGTTGCGTTTGAGGATGCATGTACAGGGTAATCTGATGCCATGATCGTTATAGGAAGGAATATAGGGTAATAGGAATGCCTGAGTCCTACTATGATAAGAACCTTCTGTGTTGGACTAATCCTAGCAGTTAAATATTTGAAAACTAGTTTGGTTCTGCATATTCGATATCAAGGGGCAAGTTGCAATGCAATTGTGACTATCAAGTTAGCATTTAGCAAGCCTGCTAGTCTTTGTATCCAAAGGCATATCTTGTGGAACTCTACTCACTGCATGGACACTTAGTTGTTAACACTGAGTTTCTAACCCACAATAGCCTGGAAAAAGTTGTTGCAGTAAGTTCAGGATGAATCTAAACTACTACTTGTCAAATACTCACCCTTGTATCGATTGACTGGAAATAAGTTGTCTTTTACTTTTACAAATAGTTTTTAATGGTGAGCTAGTCCTTATTGATTGTCACATCTGGAGTAGTGGAGTGGCTCTTTAATGCTTCTGAACTTTGTTAATGGTATTCCCGTGATGTTTTACCTGTCTAGTTGAGTTCTCTTGCCAATGAGGACAAGATATTACCTTCTAGGACTACCTGTCTATCCATCACTTTGTTCGGTGCAGGGCATACATCTTTAGGATTATGATTACTATTTGGGTTGATTTATATTTATACTTGATGCGGTCGACAAATTTTCATTCTTAAATCTGAATTTCCCTTTTGTTTCTTTGTTTATTTAATATAGACATTAGCATTTCTGGACACCTTGTTTGTTAGGTACTGATGAAGCAAATGTCAACTGATTATGTAATTTGTGAATGGTTGATCTTATTGAAGCTACCAGCAATTGTATGGCTTACCAACCTTCTTTTTGTAGGTCGAGCATTCTTTGCCACAACAGTTTTCTCATGTATTCAAGGATGGTCGCTTCGATACCACCCCAGTCTCCCACTCAGGAGGGTAATATCGCTGATATTCTATTATCGATTCAGCTTTCAACTTTAGGCTATGCTGTTCATTACCTGGGATCGCTGAATGGTTGCTTATATGATTCCTAATCCTTTTTCTGGTTCAAATTGCCGTCAATAGTTGATTATGACACGACCATTCTTTTAGTGTGTTTGTGATGCCTTGAGTTATATTGGAGCAGTCCAGATTTTCTGCGTGGGCGTATCTGCAGTTTTTGTTTCGGTTGTCTCGTCCTGTTTTGGTGAGGTTTGTGTAATTGACTGATTGTGATTACTTTGTAATGAAATGAACTCTACTCTGGCTTATACAAATTTAAGTTAGCATGGACACTTAGTTGTTAACACTGAGTAATTTTTGTTGCAGATCTGTTATGGAAAAGTGACCACTATTGCCTTGTATCAAGGAGCCTTTGTCGACATTGGAGGTGTATATGACGGGTAATTACGATGAGCTATGGCTTTTTCTCTACTTCTGTTTGTTTAATTGTGTTGTTTAGATTCCAAACTGCTCAACTGTATTTGGAAGTTCTTATACTTTAGCAATTTAGACACTATTGATAGTTGTGCATGTGTTTCAGGTGGGTCCCTATTAAAGGTAATGATTGGTTTTGGATCCGCCATCATATAAAAGTTGGAATGCACGTAATTGTTGAAATTCTGGTGAGCATCTTCTCTTTCTAGTACATGATACGGCATATATTTTATCAATATATGTCTAAAGTATGAGAGCTCTATCAGAATGTCTTTTTTTTTTTTTTGCAGGCAAAGCGAGATCCTTACCGTTTTCGTTTTCCTATTGAAATGCGTTTTGTTGATCCCAACATAGATCACCTTATGTATGTAAGATCCTTGCATGTTATCAATTTATCACTCTGTAAATTCTATGATACTTGGCGAATAGCTTCTTGTTGGTTTCACGCATCAAAATCTAAATGGCCTTGCACAAGAGGACTATGTGGGCCATGCCTGTTTCTCTAGTTAACCAGGAAAAAATAATGAAAAATAATGAAAAGGTGGGCTAGCGATTGTTCTTGTTAGTATGATTGGGGTTGTTCAGTTTGATGATGATGATTTAAATGTATTCCTCTTAATATTGTTGCCTATATATTTTGATAAGTTCATTTGCTCTTCCAGCTTCAAGAGGTTTGAATTTCCGCCAATATTCCACCGTGATGAGGATACTAATCTTGACGAATTAAGGGTCTGTATATTTCCTTCTTCAGCTTGCAATTTGACACCATTTCCCTTATGGTTTCTATACTGAAACATTCTTAGCTTTGCTACATGGATTGAGACATTTTCATAAAGTCTTATCAACAAATATTCAAGGTTAACTAAGACAATATGGCCCTTAACCAAGTTAACCTCCTGGATAATGGTTTCGATGAACATGTTTTGATGATATTAGTACAAGCAGGATCTTGATTTCTACTTCATCATGTTGTAGTACTACTAATGGAATCTTCCCAAACTTTTTGTAAACTATTTGAGAGGTATGATTCCAAAAGTTGTTGACTCTATTCATGGGTTGAGCAAGTTCCGCTACTATTAGTGCTGTTCTACCCTGAGTTATTTACTCTGGACTAATTTGTTTTATTAGAGTATTGGGATTCCTTGTGTATAATTAATGTTAGAGATGAGATACTGAGTGTTCTACTAAAATCATTTCCTAAACATTTATATGTTGCAGAAACTTTTCATGTTAATCTGTGTTCACTTAATAATATGTTAAAATAGATTAATTAAAAGTCCTAACATCTGAGAATATTCCTTCGTTATTATGATTTTCTTACATGCCTCAAATTGATTATCTTGCTAGTGCAGCGTGATTGTGGAAGGCCTCCTGTTCCCAGAAAAGATCCAGAAATAAAACCCGAAGAGGAACCTCTTTTGTCCAATCACCCTTATGTTGACAAGGTGTGGTTCCAAGTAGATAGTTTTCCTTCTTTTTGGCCTACTAACTCAGGATATTTTACTATATATTTCTCCTCCTGTTTGTTACTGAGATGAATACAGACTTATCTTTGGGTTTGTTGTTTTAAATGAAGCTCTGGCAAATTCATGTTGCTGAGCAAATGATCGTGGATGATTGGGAAATGAATCCTGACAAGTACAAGGGCAAAAAGATATCTGAATTGACCGACGATGATGATTTTGAAGAAGAAAATAGTATCAAACATACAAAAGTGTATTACAAGAAAAAATTAGCACCTAAAATTATTTTGGTGAGAACTGTTCTGATGACATTGCACCAAGTTATCTTTTGACAAATTAACACTTTCTGTGTTTCTTGGCAGAAACAAAGTGTTAAGGAGCTTGATCTGGAGGCTGCCTTAGCTGAGCGTGAGGTCAGCTATATTCTAGTTTCCCGATGTTAATTCTATGAAAGTTGTGTTTTCTGTGGTACCATGATTATTGAGGTAGTTAATGCAACAATGGAACCATTGGTTTATTGTAAATCTTTCCTGTATCTTGGATAAAACCTTATGTGAGATGCTGTCTTCTCATCTCTCATATTGGAGGGGAGTGCAAACATGATTGTCCTCTTGGTCTAGTGGTCTAGATTCATTACTGGATTTGAACAAAACGAAAATACTAAATGTTTGATACTAGTCCTTTTCAGGTGTGCCATGCTTTTCCTTTTCTTTTGTTCAAAGTTAGGATTTCAAGAACTTGAGCTGGAATTTTCTTATGGCTTGTTGTTTCATATGTTACACAAGATCATAAACGGATATGTAAAGCATAACCTGTGCAGTATATTTTAGTGATCCTGCTAAACATTTTCTCATATGCTGAATGATACTTGAATGTTCTTTCTGAACATGCCAATTACATTTTAGTGTCTTTCCTTAGCTCTAGTTCTGTCTATCTGTTTGCAGCATCATAATAAACTGAGAAGTGAAGCTATTGCAAGGGGCGAGAAATATAAGATTTACAAGATGAGGCGAAACATTGAAATGGATGAATATGACTTATTACATTGGCGTCGATCATTCGAGGAGAGAGAAGCTTTGATTAGAGACATAAGCTGGTATACTTTTTTACCGACCAATTTCCTTTGCAGTTTAAACTTCTAATCGATGCAAAATGTTACTACTCTTTATCTGTTTTATCTCATTTATACTGCATTTGCATAGCTAATGATCAGCCACTGTATTATGTTTTTGCACTGATCAAGTCTGCACGACTTCTTACAGCCGTCAAGCTCTTGGTCTGCCACTGGAAGAGCCAGGAAGGTACAAGCCAGCAAGTTTTTTTGGGAAGGACCAGTATGATCCAGAAAATCCTTTATATCGGTATGATTACTGGGGAGAACCCAAAAACTCAGAAAAGAGTCGAAAAGAGAGGATGTTGGATGCTCACAACAAATCTATTGTGGGGAAGGGTGCTGTTTGGAATGAGATGTCCTACGAGGATGCCATAAAGCAGCGGATGCAAAGAGAAACTCGTGCCAAGGAAGCAAAGCAGAGAGATGCTGAAAGAGGTATAGAGGAAAATGGTAGTGAGGAGGGTAAAGATGAGGAAGAATATGACTCTGACGATGACATTGATTTTAGCATGTTAAGTGAATTGAGCGTTGAAGCTTCAAATCAGCCCATTGTTAATGGCACCGAGTCTCTTGGAATCTCGGATGAGGGAATGTTTGAAGACTGACATTTGAGTATACACTTATTATAAGCTACAGCAATGAAGAGATTTGTTTCCCAAACCAAGCATCTGAGCAGATTAGGGGTGGGGAAGGGACTTGGAGCAACAAATCTAATTGCAGGAAGCTCCTTATGAGTACTGTCGAGACTTACAGATCAAAGGTCCAGCATCTCACTGACCAAGGTTTGGACATTATAGGGTAAAATTGGCCCATATGAATCCTAAACATTTAACCACTAACTTATAGTCTTTATAAAGCTGAGTTCCACCATCCCGTTTAAACGTTACAAAATGATGGTTACAAATTAACTTTTTAACAGGTAACCAACTTACCTTTGTTCAAATGGGAATCAGGTGACTTTTGACATGTAAGTAAAGTCATTCCTCTAAAACTTTGATATCTTCAGTGGTACAGCCTTTTCGAATCCTATTTAGTTAATATCTAAATCTAAATTCTACGTGTATGATTATGCACTGAAATTCTGGATTTCGCTCATACCTAAGACAAACTCTCAGGACTTGCGTACTCGCCCTTATCCAATCATAACCTGACAAGAATCCACAGTAACTCCATCCAGTCTGTTTCAGACGCAGTGAAAAGGCCTAATACCAACCATTGGCACGGTCCAAAAAAACTTTCCTTTTACATTCCTAAGAAGATGAACAAAATTCTGGGACCATTAGCCGATTTCTCTATGCTACCAGTGAAAGTGGGCACCGTGTGCCCATGTCATCCCAAACCAAAGTCGGAAATCAATACCAAGAATATACAACCGACCAGACTACAAGCTTATTTGACTGATTAGTGACATTTTCTTGCCAGGGATCTCGATTTTTTCTCAGGGGCCTTTGCAGCCACAGTTGACCATTGAAATGTGAACAATTGGGAAACATAGCTACAGACGCACTCCAAGGTTCTCAGTACCGCGATTTCACTACAGCTTAATCAACCAATTTCACCTTCTTCAATATCTTTTGCTGAGCCCGGAAGACTCTGAGGAGGCTCAACTTCCTCCTCTTCCTCTTCCTCTTCCTCTTCTTTCATGTATAATCCAAGCTGTTCCAACGGATTACTACTCCCCTGAAGCTTGAAACTGGCCAACCCATTCTTAGAATGATCGGAACTGGTTTCCTCCGTGAAACTTGGAGCCTGCTCATCTTGAGCTGCCCTAAACATTTCAAAATCTTTCAAGAAATGGCTGTTCTCGTTGATATCAACAGTTTTCTCCATCTGCACGTAAGCGGAAAAACCTGAGTTGCAACACCAAACGGGTTTGAAACACATAATTGCGAAAGACATCTAAATCTCACCAGTAGCAATGCCTGACGGGCAGCTTCCCTCTCCAGTTCCCTCTTCCTTTTTGCCTCAGCTTCAGCTTTCCTCCGGGCTTCTTCAGCAGCCTTGGCCTCTGCTTGTAACCATGCTTTTTCTGATACCAAATATGAGCTGGTCATGTTTCAAAGATCCAAAACTATCAAAATAACTTGGAATATCATAATTAGAAACTTTCAAAACCTTCTTTTTGCTGCCGCTCAAGCTTCTCCCTCTCCATTCGAAGTTTCTCAGGATCCCGCTTGTCACCCTAAACTCAACATGTCAATTTGTAAAAAGATCAGATGCCAGGATGAATAATGGGAGTAGCAACTCTGCACAATTAAAGAGATAAAAAAGCATTCAGAGAGCAACCTTCGCAAGTGCCTTTTCTCGAGCTTTGAGAATGGTGTCAGCAAATCGAGTTCTCACTGCAACTGCACGATAAAGCTTTTCTGGTGAGATCTGCGTATCAGGTGGAGCCTTCTCCGCTACAATAGTTTGGCGTCACACACGTGAGACAATGCCTCAAAAGAAATAACAGCAAAAATTCTACGCCTTTATGCTTACCCTCCTGATGGTCACCCCCCTCTGTAATTAGCTCACCCTGGGAACTCAGTTCATCTTGAGGCAATTCACTCAGAGATTCTGAACAAGAAAAGGTATCAATTAGAATTGGTCTTCAAAAGAAAAGGAGAAAAGAAGGTATAGAGATTGCAAATAAAGTCCAGGAACAACTTGTAGAACTAGAAACCTCACTTTTTTGTATGCTTGAGTCTCCAAGATCCTTTCTTTTCTGGGCAACAATTTCTCCTGATTGCACATTGTCCTTAAGAGCCATAGAAAGATGTTAGCCAAAACCCAAGCAAGCGACAAGGGCAGAGAGGAGGAACCACGAGAGAGCATGATATTTTAGTCTGGTCTTCCTTGATGGCCCGCCATTTTATTATACGGTTATAATAATCCACCAAAATTTTAATATACCTGTGTAGCTTGAGGAAGAACTGAAACTTTATCCACATCTGAATCACTGCCAGATGAACTCCCAGAATCTGAATCTGAAAAATAAACCATCAACTTGAATGCTACAGAAGAGGGAAACTAGCAATAATCCTACTATATTTAAAATTTTGCCCAAATGTATCTCCCCCAAACAGGAACAGATCACCTATTCCTAGTACTCTGTGCCTATCCTGTTTTACGGGTATCCATCCATCTAATAAATGGGCCTACAGAAATTGAATGAATAGATGCTCATAGAATAGGTAAGGCACAGAGTGACGGCAGGTAATCCCCAAAAACAGTAGAACTTTTCCAAAAAGGTGTGAGTACATGTGGCAATTAATAATATGTTACAGATAAAGCCACAATCTTATCAATGTTCTTCAATCCCACAAATTATTATATTCATGCAAGGAATATTTTATGGGACTACACACTAGATCCCAAGAAAAAAAAATGAGCAGGATTTTAACAGAGAACTACAACTGGATGAAGAACCTGATCCACCACTGGAGTTATTTGAACCACTGGGTTTACTGTTTCTGCAGCTTGTATCTTCTTTTATACCTGCTGGTGGATAACTCGAAAATGGAGGATCATATCCACCAATAATATCTATATCTTCATCCACACAATCATTGCCTGAATAAAACATTATATTTTTAAAACTGGAAACAAATTGACATGCTGGAAGTACATGTACTTCCTACAACCTTAATATGCATTAATGTAGAGTTGAATTACCTTTGCATGGTTGCAATGATGAATTGCTTAACCCAGATTCGTTATGAAGCTGAATAACGAAAACCATGTCAGCAATCACTTATGCACATATGGGCATTGCACAGGAACAATGCACATAGCCAAAGAGCAAAAAAAAGGCTCCAGAAAGCAGAGTGCAAGTAAATATGGAAGAGGGAAGTAGAAACAAAGTGCAAGTAAATATGGAAGAGGGAAGTAGAAACAATCATACCTCCATTTCGCATGGCTCAGCTTTCTCCAAGTATTTCTGCTTCTGCAGCAAAAAGTCATCCAAAAGCTTTCTCAATTTAAACAATGTATCATCACTAAGAGCATCAATGTCAATCTCAATCTCATCTTCAGCAGACTGGTCAGCACTATAGCAATGCTCTTTTAGGAACTCAATGACGCTTTCAGGCAATTCACCCAGCAATGTCTCCAATTCTGTGCCAAGTTTGTGCTTCTGTTCAGTATTCATAACCCCTCTAACAGGCTCTGATATATTTTCATTTTCACATTGTGAAGTTTTTTTCTTCTTTGCAGGTGGCATATCCACCATCGTCTCCACATGAACACCAGGTACTGGTTGCTCTGATTCCACCTCAACAACTAGAGGAAACTTCTTCTCTATTGCTTTCCATCTCACTTCAAAACACTTACTAAGCGTCTCGGCCATGGTATGGACTTCATTTCCGGGAGGGTTATACTTCATTGCATTTGAGAAAGTTAGTCTGACATCAGCAGCAAACCCTACCGGATTTGAATATTGACCTGAAGCAATTTTACTCTTCACCGTTCCCAAATCCATTGGATTTTTGATAACTGTGTAATAATCAGGTATGTTCAATTTTATCGCATCAACGGGTTCATTAAAAACCCAACCATACTGATGGGTCATCAACCGTTTCAACAATGCTTCACATTGTTTCATCAACATAGCCATAGAAGCACTAACCGGTGCAGCGAGTTTTGTTTGCTCAATACGCCTAGAAGTACCCTTTTCCATTTTGGCCCCATTACGACCAGAAGGAGCCCATTTCTTACTATACAGAGCTGATGCTGCGGTAGATCTACTTAAATCCTCTAAGGGAGGCCTCTTTTGGCCATCACTACAACTGCGAGTATCGTTAGAGGGCGAGAATTTAACTGCATGTCTGGTCAAAGAAGCTACTTTCTTCAGAAGGGCCCTAGTGTGTTCAAGTTCCATTTCTAACCTTAGTTTTAAATCTTTCCTCTCTGACCTTGAGATCTTTGACAATGACTGTACTTTCATTGGGTCATTAAAACTGTCAAAACCATCTGCATTCAGACTAATACATTTCCTCTTGGGGGAGAAGGAATCCTGGGATACTGTCATCTCAGTGTCAACTCGTCCTGATCTTCCAAGTCCCTCGTACTTGTCCATTGTTTCAACCACATGCCTGTAGTTGGGAACGAAACCAGAGGAATGTCCTTTGGAATATTTCCGTGATTTCCCCGTTGGCCGTGACAGCCAACACTTTTTCGATTCCTTCTGTCCAGCAAACTCTATAGGAATAGTTGGCGCCATAAGATTAATTTCCAGTAACTGCACATATCAACTTAGAAAGTTTTTGTTTAACCTTTATTTCAATATCAATTTCCTGATTCATGACAAGGCCAAGTTACTGGTTCACAAGAATACCCAATTACTTGGGTTCTTTAAAGTTCAATGAATGAGACCACACAAAAAAAAAAAAAATGTTTCAAAGACAATCCAGTACAGTTCCTTTTTCTCGCAGATGTATCCAAGTTCGTAATAAATTCCAAAGCAAAAAGCTTCACTTAACTTCAAACATCTTCTCTCCTTATTGTGGCCAATAACTCACGCATCAAGATTCCTTTTGTCGCTATTACAAATATACAAATAATTCCAAGTTCTACTAAGCCCCAATCAGCGAAAGTTCGCAAATTCAAATTCAACCCCAGCTCTAAATTGAAAGGCAGAGAAAACCCATACAAAATCAGAAATGACGGACAAAAATACGACAAAATCTTCAATTTATCCGAATTAGGGGAAGTCAAGAAAAAGAGAAGAGAAAAGATACCATAGATCAAGGATAAATACTTACTACAAGAAAAACCCTAAGCTCACTTCGAATCAAAATCACCCCCAAAAACTGAAAACCCTAGATCGAATCGAATCTAAATAAGCGCGTCGACACGAACAACACCCCAAGACCCCACGAGTCAACGTGTCACTAAACCCTATAACCCGAGGTTTATCCTCCAGATTCCAATTCAAAACTGGATCTCGCCCCTGATTCATACAAACCTCAAGAAAATCCGTTGAAATTAGGAGAGGTCACAACAAACGCTAATCGCTCGCTACTGTTCTTCTCCGAGATACAGAAGAGAGAGAAACCTGAAGCTCACACGATATTTGGGCTAGTTCGATACTCTACTTATAGGCCCAATCCGCCTCATGGAGCGCCGTCATTGAAGCAATCCCAGCCGTGTACCAACGACACGCCTTAATCGTGTGGTTTAAATTAATCTTTCATCCACCATCAATTTCGTTATCTAACGGCTGTGGTTATTCCCTGCCGACCGGGATAGATCATGTTGATTTTAAATTAAGGTTTATAAATTATTTAAAAAAGTTTTTTTTTTTTTTTAAGTACTGCTTTTTTTAATCCATCTCGAGTGGATAATCAGAAACACTCGCTTCATCCATAAACACCGTGTTGCGTCAGGGAGAATTTGAAAAGTTTGAAGAAGCGCGTGTAACTGTTTATCAATTAAATGAGAGTGGTTTTACGAGACTAGACAATCTTATCTTGGATTCGAGCCACGTTTCTCTAGAGAGCAGATCACCTGTCCACCTTTAATCTGTCTTACTCTGTGATGCCGTTTTTGTCAAGATAATTTGAAAGCACGCGTGTAGAGAGGAGGCGCCGTTGAAAGCACGCGTGTAGAGGGGAGGCGCCGTTTTTCATCTCAGCTTCAGCCACCTTTCAGCACTTGAGAGTTGTTTTTGAAAAGCCACCTTTCTTATTCTGATTCAATTCCAAAAACCGTAGAACAAGTCACCAACTTCTAATATTCAACATACTTACTTCTTATTATTATGAAATTTTTTGCTTAGTATTTATATATATATTTCATTTATTATTATATTCTTTAATAATAATAATAATTTTGTTATTACATATTTGTAATGATTTTAATTTTATTATTATATTATTATAATAATATAAATGTAATTAATTAATTTTAATAATTTATTATTATTATTATATTTATTATTATTACTATCATCTTATTATAATTATTATTATCTTAATCTTATTATTAGTATCTAAATCTTATTATTATTATTTTTTATTATTATCTAAATCTTACTATTATTATTATTACTGTTATTATTATTATTATTTTTATAATAATTTGTCTTTATTATTATTCAAATTTATTATTAGTACTATTAAATAATTTGTATTTATTAATATTCAAAGTTATTATTATTATTATTATTATTGTTATTATTATTATTAAATAATTTGTATTTATTAATATTCAAAATTATTGTTATTATTATTATTATTATATAATTTGTATTTATTATTATTCAAGTTTATTATTATTATTCTTATTATAAATATGTTATAATTATGAATTTTATTTATTATTATTGAAATTTAATATTACAATTTATTCAAATTTATTATTATTATGTCTAATTATTACTATTATTATTATTATTATTATATAATTTGTATTTATTATTATTCAAATAATTTAATAATAATAATAATAATATTATTATTATTATTATTATTATTATTTTGTATTTATTATTATTCAAATGTATTATGACAATTAATTTAAAT
>JANZLX010165305.1:0-14026 GCA_025531955.1 Erythroxylum orinocense
GATTACGTAAATTTATAAATTGAGTCATTTATGTTTCATACAAATATGTAAACTTAAATATATTGTCAATTTATTGGGGCTTTTTTTTAATTTCGCCCCGGGCCTATAAAACTATAGGAACGGCCCTGTCCCTGATCTACTATAATCGAGATGCACCGTTTGATCAATTAAACCACCCGCAGCAAACTTGTGCATCTTCATCTCCTCCCCAACATCGCCACCATAGCCTAACCCAACCAACTTCTGTTGTTGCTAGTGTTGCACGTTGTCAACACTAGTTTGCTGGTTCAATACGTTACTAAACCCAAACTGTAACTGCTCTTTCATAGACAAAATATGAGATTAAGGGGCCTCTTCTTATCATGGGCCCTGGGCAGGGGCCAGCAGCCGACACTCTCCGAATATAATATAAAGTTTAATCAATTAAGTGCATATTTAGATGAGTTTTTGGGAGGTCAATAAGTATTTTTTTCACTACAAAAGTTTTTTTTTTAGAAAAATGAATGTTTGACTGTAAAATAAAAAGTACTTCTTTAATAGATATGGCTTTTTTGGCAGCCAAAATATAGCTTTTTATAAAATTCAAATTTGGACCTTATCTGACAAGCCTCTCAAATGATTTTTTGGGTAGATTTTTCAGATTAATTAATGAGTCTATTTTTAGTCCCTTTTGCCCTTATATTTTACACATAATTCTTACAATACCCACAAACTCATCTTCACGTTTATCTTATAAACTCATTTTTTCTAATCTCATGTGCAGTTGTTTTATTATGTATTTAACTATTTACTCAACTTGAATATTTATTTTGGGATATATATAATATTATTTGACTTTTTTTATATACTTTAATATTTATTTTTATATTAGTTTTACTTATATTATAATCCATATACAAGATTTAGTTAGATATATTTTCATTTATGTTTCATATGGTTTAAAATTATATAATAATTAATATTTTGTGCTTTGCATATTGTTTAATATACTCTAAATAATATTTATATGCATAAATAATTTTTATTATAAAATAAAATATAGTTAAAATTAAAAGTATTTTTTTATATTGCCATTGTATGATGCTCTTTCAAAATTTTTTTTAATGATAGCCAAACGGTCAATTGACTTCTTAGAAAAATTTTTCTCAAAAAAATTTTATTGAAAAAGATTTTACTAATAAAAATTCTATGAATATAAGTTCCTCAAAAAAATTTTATTGAAAAAGATTTTACTAATAAAAATTCTATGAATATAAGTTCCAAGGCTATCGCTGGTATCTTTTATAAACTTAGAAATCCCAATTTCGAACCCCACGTGAATGTGTTTACGGTCATATGATTATGATCTTTGCACTCATTTTTTTGACCGCGTCCACGTTTCATTTTTACCGGGTTTTGAAGACTTGAAGGTTTATTGTATTAAAATATAGATCATATTTTAATATTTTGGAGTGTTCAAATGGTTGTTAATTTATATTAAACGTTTAATTTAAACTATAAAAAAGATAGAAGCATTATGTTTCCATCAATTATATGTCATACAAGTACTGATGTAGTACTATTATTATTTATTTTTTAATCTCTACGTGGGTATTACTATATCTTACTCTTTTTATGTAAAAATAGGTGACATGTATAATTTATTTAAACTTATAATTCTTAATTTTTGAACGTATAATAAAGCCTAATTAAAGGTAATAACCTTAATTTAACTAAAATAATCCAACTTATCCTTAATTAATCTAATTTTAATCTAAGATGATAAAACTTTTATTCAATTTTGTGCTTGAAACTCATTTAGACTTGATGACTATTATTATTGGTTTTAATATTAAGATTCTCTATTTTTCCATTTCGTTCTAATATTTTTTAATTCTTCTTGTTATTACTTCTAGACTTTAAAGCAACAAAATTGCTATTAAACTTCAAAGGAAAATACAGATACTGACTACTCCATGAGTTGTCCCAACCTTTTTGATACAGATACTTAATGTTACTGATGGAGGGTTTAGGACTTGACTGTGACCCAATATTTAGGTTTGGGTCAAGATCGGGTTCATCATTATCGGTGATTGTTAGCTCATTATTGATTTAAGTGTAATTAAAATACATAGGTCTTATATTATTACGTGAAAATCAAATTGTAACCTACGAGGAGTGTGGTGGAGTAGCAGGGGCTTCTCTGTCCTTAATCAAGATATCAAG
Organism: Erythroxylum orinocense; assembly: GCA_025531955.1. Classification (NCBI taxonomy): domain Eukaryota; kingdom Viridiplantae; phylum Streptophyta; class Magnoliopsida; order Malpighiales; family Erythroxylaceae; genus Erythroxylum; species Erythroxylum orinocense. The sequence continues at coordinate 2,206 of JANZLX010165305.1, forward strand.
TTCGAGTCTTGAGAATAGAGTCGCTTTAAAACTCGTGAGGAAGTGCTTCGTTGCCCCATAAGGGTCATACCTGGCTCGAATTCGAACTAGTCGGTTGTCCATGTGGCACCAGATACTGGGTGGCTTGACAAAAAAAAGAAAATCAAATTGTAAAATTGGACTCACATAGACATTAAAAAATAAAAATATAGTATCACGTTAATCCTAATATAGCACAAAATTAATAGAGACATAATCTTGTTAAGTGTTCCATCATTTTAGAATTTAAATTGAGAAAGGTTTAAAATATTAGACCCTAACTAACTTGTATTTTAATAAATATATTAAGATTAAAAATAATATTTATATTATATTTTAATATAAAAATAAGATTAAAAATACATTTTTACTTCTCCGTATATACTCAATCTACTTTTAGACTTGATATTAATTTTTATTGTTTCAATTTAAATATGTCTCCACTTTTGAATGAAGTCAGATAATAGTAGCAGTGATATATAAGCTATTCTCCAACTTGACCTTATGCGAAGATTAAAAAATAAAAGGGTATCATCATTTCTTTACTTAACATAACACCACCCATGAGGGCTGTGGTGGAGTGGTAGGAACTTCTTCATCTTTAACCAAGGTCTCAAGTTCAAGTATTAGGAATGGAGTTGCTTTAAAACTCGTGAAGGAGAGCTTTGCCGCCCTATAAGGGTCCTACCTGGCTCAAATCCGAACTAATCGATTGCTTATATGGCACCAAATATCAGGTGGCTGGACCCAAAAAAAAAAAAAAAAAAACTTAACATAACACCAAATGATCAATCCAAATTTATTACATCAAAAGAACATTTTACACACCAAGTTACGTAAGGTTACAAACGACGCAAGAGTTGCATTTTGACAAAATTCTTCTCCCAAACTGCGCCGTATCGGTTGAGGAATGAGGTAGCGGAAGAAGATCAGTTACAAATTTTTATGAACCTTTGACTTTTCACATTGCTTCATCACTTCCCCGTTCCGTTGTCAGATGAGATGAGATGAGCAGCGAAACAAATTTTTAAAACCAGAAAAAGAAAACTTGTGTGCGATTTGATTAGTGTTTGTCAAATCTCTTGCTTCTCTCCACTGCTGTGTAAACCATCACAAAACGACACTAAAAAGACAGTAACCATCTTCTCTCTCTCCCTCTCTCTAGGGTTTAACTCTAAGCTCACACACACACTCTCTCTGTCTCTCTCTTCAGCCATCGATCCTACTCTTTCTCTGGCCTTGGAATTTCAGGCAAGTTATGATGTTCCCAATTTCGCTTCTTCGTCATTTACACCTCTTTATCTGTCTGTGCTTGTATTATTTTCTGTTTAATTAGAGTCTGATCGCATTTATTGGCAATCTTAAGGAAATAGTAAGGAGAAATTTACTACGACTCTTATGTTTCTATTTATGGGTGGTTTTGTGCGTGATTGGGATACTATATATGAGGTTTTAACTAGGAAGTGAGAATTCGTGAGGATTGGGGATTTCTACGGGAGTTGTTTTCATAATCCGTGTTAATAGATTCGGTTATCTTTTCCAATCTGTATAGTTTACACACTGATTTTTACAGTTGATTCTTGATTATCTTTTGCGCATGATTCAATCCATTTTGGAATTTTCTATTGGTTTCCCAGCCCTTTTGACACTTTCCAACTCGGTGGTCGTTGTTATCAGTGTTAGACTGGTGCATGGTAGGACCGTGTGATGGCTGTTCTTTGTATGCTTAGGGATTGATTCGGTGCTTTCATTCTTGTTTTAGGGATCATAGCAATGCACCGCGTGGGCAGTGCAGGAAACACATCCAATTCTGTTCGCACGCGCAAGGAGAAGAGGCTAACATATGTGTTGACTGATGCTGACGATAGAAAGGTGAGGCTGTCTGTCAACTTTTTTTCTTTAGTTTTTTTTTTTTGGGTTGATAATCCTAGAGTTTGAAGTAAATATGCTGCTACTTTTTATGTATGCCAATTTCTTTATTTCAAGGAGCTTATGTTGTTAGTTGGTTTACCTGTGTATACTTTTTTTTAACCTTGTTATTATGTTCTCAATTTTTTTCTTATTTGTTCATTTGGCTGCTTATGCATTTATAAACTTTTCTACCAAATGTTCCCCTAGATTAATGTTAGGTCATGAGGTTTTACGATACTTATTTTATGGTCAACATTTTGAACCTGTTATAATATTATCTAAGTTCTTGTCAAATTTGTCACTAACGTAACATTTCTAATGCAGCACTGTGCCGGCGTCAATTGTTTGGCTGTATTAAATTCTGGGTGTGATTTCATCTTCACTGGGAGTCGTGATGGCACATTGAAGAGATGGGCATTAGATATAGATTCTGCAACTTGTTCTGCAACATTCGAATCACATGTGGATTGGGTAAACCTTCAGTCTGTTGTGTTATTTTCACTATTGTGTAGTATTCCTCCAATTTGTATCTTTTGAATGTTGAAATATTTATCTTGTCCATTGAAATATATAGTTTAGGTGATTGCCCTGGAATTTTAGTTGGTTGGTATGGTGGTTGAGCAATTTAGCTGATATCAGAACTGAAAAGAATGCACATAATACTATAGTATTGAATGTTACGTGCCCAGGTTCCAGAAATTTCTCTGGAGAGAAACTTTTTTACTTTTTGATTGGTGTGGAAAACTTTTTCAAGCTTCCGTAAATTATGAAAATGAGTTTAGTTTGTAATTTTGTTCGCTTAGTGGTGGCTATTTGAGATCTAGTTGATTATAAGCTAGTTTATCTGGTTATGCAGGTAAATGATGCTGTGCTTGCTGGCGATAACACACTTGTCTCCTGCTCTTCAGACACTACCCTCAAGGTTTTCTATCTGTAATGTTATTTCTGGTTTGCAATCGTGGCTATTGATTGTCTTCTTACAATTATTTTTTTTACTAATTGCTGATGGTTGTTGTTTGTGATAAACCAGCTGTGGAATTGCTTATCAGATGGAGCTTGTATCAGGACACTACGTCAGCATTCTGATTATGTAACTTGTCTAGCTGCAGCTGAAAAAAATGTAATTTCTATGTTAAACTTTTCATGGATCTTATGAACTGCTTGTATGAAAGGTTCCTTCCTTGCATTTGATAATATTAAGTTTAACTATTTCTTATGGTAGATTCACTCTTGGTGTGCGTTGGTATGGTATGGTCTGATCTGATTTGTTATCAATGCCATTTCCTGACCTTCATTTAGTGTCATGCATTTTAGAGCAATATAGTTGCCTCTGGTGGCCTTGGTGGGGAGGTTTTCATATGGGACGTTGAAGCTGCTGTTGCCACGATCTCTAAGTCAAGTGATGCAGGGGAAGATGAATGCCCTAATGGTGTCAATGGTTCTAATAGTTCATTGCCTGTTACAAGTTTACGTTCAATCAGTTCAAGCAACAGCATCTCGGGTCACACAACTCAGTCCCATGGATATGTCCCAACTACTGCCAAGGGACATAAAGAGTCTGTTTATGCATTGGCAATGAATGACAGTGGATCAATACTTGTTTCTGGTGGGACAGAGAAGGTAAGTTTGATTTTAAGTTAACACTTGCAATTTCATGTTTCTACACTTAGGTGATTTAATGTTTAGGAAAAAGAAATAAACAGAATACATTGAGACCTGCTTTTCTTCTCTTGTCCTGATTCGTCTAGGTTGTTCGCGTTTGGGACCCGAGAAGTGGTTCAAAGACTATGAAACTAAGAGGGCATACCGATAATATTAGAGCTTTGCTTCTGGATTCTACTGGCAGGTTGGCTTAATGCACTCTTCGTCTATGCCAACATAGTATGTTGATGACATGTTGTGGAATGGTTTTGAGTCATCTCTCCTGTCCTTTTGTCTTTCTTTGCTTATGCTTGTCAGTTTGCTGTTAATTATTCTGGTTTATGTCATATGTTTTGGGCCTTTTTAATTGCCTTGGTAGCACTCACGTTAATCTTATCTAGTATGTGATTGATCTGTGTAATGGCGTCTGTAAATGCTTTCGAAAATGTTCAGATGATAACAAAAATGCCATGTTTACACTTACTATATGAGGCAGGAGGTGGTTTTTAACATTAGATGCGTTTTGACTTTTAGTTGCATGAAGTGTGTGCACCTTTGAATGAGGGGAAACAAAGAGGAGTGCCTTTCTATTTCTTTATCTCCTTGATGCCTTTTCTTGGAAACATTGCGATCCTGGTTTGCCACATAGAATGAAGACTGAAGAATGATCTAGCATAAAGCATCTGAATTTTTAATGTTCTATCTGATATTGACGTTGCTAATGCCAATAGATGCTGCTAGCTAAAGAGAAAAATTTGAGACATATTTAAGCCTGCAAATGAATTGACTTAAATTGTCATTGGTTAAGTTTGATGTATCACTCTGGTGACTACAGGAATTTTAGTGTATATTTTATTTTAATCCTGTTACAGTTTAAAATGGTAATTGAAATACTACATGGATTATTACTCTGCATTCTGCAAAATGATGCTAACTGAAAATATAAGCAAAAGGAGTTCAATAACAGTTTTATGAGTTTAGGAAGATTTCCTGGTCTCATTGGTACAGCCAATCTTTTTGGTTGTCTTGTCAGTTTCCGTGATTCAAGCTAAAAATGGCTTCTTGAATAACATTTTGCAGGTTTTGCTTATCTGGGTCCTCTGATTCAATGATCAGGTGTATATTTTGGAATTATCTTCTTCCCGTAATGTATCTATCTTTGTTTCGACAAAAGTAGAGAAGACCAAAATCTTTATTGATTCATGTTGTAGATTATGGGATCTTGGTCAGCAACGATGTGTGCATTCGTATGCAGTGCATACTGATTCAGTTTGGGCACTTGCTAGCACACCAACATTTAGTCATGTCTATAGTGGTGGGAGGGACTCTTCTGTAAGTATAATCTTTTCCAAACACAATGAATGCAAAAACCTTTCTGCAACATGTTATTTTGTTTCTTACAGTTTTTGCTTGAGTGGTCAAAATTTTGATACTCATTCTGTTTATACCTCCAGTTATACTTGACAGACTTGTTAACAAGAGAGAGTATTTTACTTTGCACGAAGGAGCATCCTATTCTTCAGTTGGCACTACATGATGAAAGCATATGGGTTGCAACAACAGATTCTTCAGTTAACAGATGGCCTGCTGAAGGGCAGAATCCACAGAAGGTCTTTCAGAAAGGGGGTTCTTTCTTGGCTGGAAACCTTTCTTTCTCCAGGGCAAGGGTTTCCATGGAAGGATCTACACCAGTAAGTATTTATTATGGTAGTATTATTTGAAAGAGAGGCTGCAATGTGCCATTTTTGCCTTTTCATTAATGGATCCAGATAAGTATATCTACACTTCATTCACACATTTAGCATCTGTTCAAATAATCGATGGAGGGGGAAATTTTTCCTAAATTCTTGATACTTTTAAGTCTATTTATTGGTAATCTATCCTCACACCCTCAGCTAGTAGCTGTCTATTTATTGGTAATCTATCCCCACACCCTCAGCTAGTAGCTACAAAGATATTTTATTTTGATGATGAAGTTATATGATGAGGGTTCATTCTTGTCAATGAATAATTGTTTGTTAGTGTCTCACTTTCTCCCTTGCATATGATTGGTTGGCATACTTCATTTTCATTGTTGTAGGTTCCTGTATATAAAGAACCAACATTAACCATCCAAGGAACTCCAGCAATAGTGCAGCATGAAATATTAAATAATAGAAGGCATGTTTTGACAAAGGTAGGAATTGTTCTTTTGCCTTCATGCATGAGTTTTGATATATTTCAAAGCTGATGCCTATAGATGACTGACTTCTAATAACTATCTGGCAGGATACTGATGGCTCAGTTAAGCTGTGGGAGATTACAAGGGGTGTTGTAATTGAGGACTATGGAAAGGTTACCATCTAAACATCCTTCTACTTTTCTGTTCTTGAGAGTGCTATGACTGTGTTCTTGGAATTATAGTGTCATTGGGTTTCTGGGGATAATAATAGCTATGTATGTATTCTTAGTTTCAGGTTTGGTGTAATAATGCTACTTTTAATGCTTATAATTCACGTGTTCTCTTCCTTCAGGTCTCATTTGACGATAAGAAGGAACAATTGTTTGAAATGGTACATGTCGAATCACTGAGAATAATCTAAAATTGGTTCTTTGACTAGGATGCTCGGTTAACTACTGATTATCTTAATGGTTTAGGTGAGTATTCCTGCATGGTTCACTGTGGATACCAGGCTTGGAAGTTTGTCTGTTCATTTGGATACACCACAATGTTTTTCTGCGGAGATGTATTCTGCAGACCTCAACATTTCTGGGAAACCTGAGGATGATAAGGTAAATCAGTAAAACCCTTTGCCACAGCTCAAGGATTTGACCAAACTTCTGTAGGGAATGTCAAGGGGTCTAAAAGTCCTTCCATTTTGTTTTGTTAGATATCTATTCTTCTTAGGTAGGAATGAATAGCCTTAAAAGCTGGAAATTTGAGAGAAATTTCTAGGATGCCCTTTGAATTTGATTCATGAGATTTTTACCCGAAGAATAAAAGAAATGGGACAGACTTCCTAACATCATAGTTATAGAGCCCAGGGACTGGAGCTGATATCTGTAAGTGCTGTCTCCAATGAGTGTAGACCATGAAGCTTAGGTTTTATTGTCTAAGCTCTGTAATTATGTATTCTTGTTACACATGGATTCGCATATTAATGTCTGCCTGCATATTTATGTATGGTCCTCTGAAGTGCTTTATTGCAATATTTTGATTTTGATTCAGAATTGTGTCCTCAGTTTTATTTGAACTACCTACCAAATTGGCTCAATGTTCATAGGTGAATCTAGCTCGTGAAACACTTAAAGGCTTATTGGCTCATTGGTTAGTCAAAAGAAAACAAAGACTTGGAACACAAGTTTCTGCTAATGGGGATTTATTAGTTGGGAAGGAAATTCCTCCTAGAAGTCTTACTCATTCGAGGGTTGAGGTGGATGGTGCTGATAATGATGCTGTGGTGTATCCTCCATTTGAATTTTCTACGGCTTCCCCTCCTTCTGTTGTCACTGAAGGCTCTCTAGGTGGCCCTTGGAGAAAGAAAATTACTGATTTAGATGGTAATGAAGATGAGAAGGACTTCCCATGGTGGTGTCTGGATTGTGTGTTGAACAATCGCCTGCCCCCAAGAGAAAATTCCAAGTATTTTCAATACCATCTTTCCTTTATTAATGTTTAGCTTGGGTAGATAGCAAAAGAAGCATGCATTTCTTCCTGGTGTCCTTTCTTCAAAATCTTTTTGTTCATCACACGTGAAGAACTTCTTAAGATATTTTGTACTTCTGCTGAACTGTGTATGGTTTAGCAAAAGGAACATATTATTGCTTCTATTTAACTTGACACTTCACGTTCTGTAGGTGTAGTTTCTATCTACATCCATGTGAAGGCTCTCCTTTCCAAATTCTCACGCAAGGCAAACTAAGTGCACCTCGCATACTGAGGATACATAAAGTAAGTTTGGTTCAGTCAAGAAAGACAGTATTCTGTATTTACTTCATACAGATTTTCACCGTAGAGACATCATTAAGTACATCAGGAATACCACATCAACATGCCACGTGCTATTCCTGTCCATTTAAAATATGCTACATAAACCAGTTTAACAAAAAAGTTCCTAAATTATTGAGAAGTTGGTTCAACTTAGTGAAAACATTTCAGCAATTCCTTCTTATTTGGGGTTTTCATGTGCCATTTAGGTTATATATTGAAATAGTAGGTACGCCTTTGGAGATTTGTCTACTCTCTGTATGCATGTGTCTATATAACAGTTCCTGTTACATAGTAGCTTGGTTTAGGTATATTCTCCAAAGTAATACATTGTGCAAATTTAAACATTTCTAAAGTGCTGCTGACTTGAACAAATTTAAAAACTTCCTCTTGAGATTTTATTGAAGACTACAGCTTCATTTACTGTGTTCCACCTTTCTCTTCAGGTTGTCAATTATGTGGTAGAAAAAATGGTCCTTGACAAACCATTGGACAGTGTTAATACTGATGGAACATTTGCTCCTAGTGGGGGACAGTTACAGCATTCTGCGGTTGGAGATGCATCATTCCGATCTGGATTGAAGCCATGGCAAAAGCTTAGGCCAAATATTGAGATCTTGTGCAATAACCAGGTGAGTGGAATTCTGTTTTTAATGTTAAAATGCCTTTAGATGTAGCTAAATTTTTGTTGGATAATGGTAATATTTATCAAACAGTTTATGCTGTTAATTATTTCTTGAGCTATTATTTTTTAAACTGTGCACCTTGAATGTAAAGTAATAAGAGTGGCCAAGATTTCTCAGTATTATATCACTCTATTTGTGGTGTTAAACTAGGGACTGAAAGATTGGCAATGGTTGAACCCAAGAGTTTTTCTTGATGGAGGATTGGCAGTGAGCATACCTGATGTATCTTGAACCTAGATATATGTCCCAAGCTTAAAATCGTCTTTGTACCCTATTGAAATTGTACTCAAATCGAAGGCCACTTGTAGTTATGCATTAAAACACTACTAAATGACAGTTAATATCTTCCAGGTTTTGTCTCCTGACATGAGCTTGGCAACTGTGCGAGCTTACATATGGAAGAAACCTGATGATCTGATACTCAATTACAGAGTGGTTCAAGGAAGGTGACTTCCCTTAGGCTTTTGGAAAAGGTGAGCCAAGCTACTCTCTAACTTGTTTGTTCATTAGTTTTCTTTCCCATCTCCTACACAGAAGAAAAAGGAAAAGAAATTTGACACGATTCTGCAACTCTATTATTACAGTCTGAAAAGAGGAATTAACTGTGTTTGGTAGGTTGATATATTAAGTTTTGCATTGGATGTCTCTGTTTTCATTCTGAAAGTTATTTTATTTTGCCACACTAAGAGTGCTAGTTTGAAAATACCAATTGAAGAATTAACAGGTGGTTATTTTCCAGATTGCTGTTATTTACTACTCAAGACAGGACTCGGCTCGGCTTTTAGCAAGTAAATTATTGTGCTTGTAAAGTCTTGTCAGTTGCTTGCATTGATCGGACATATCCATTGGATGAAATCCTTTTGGTTACTGAATCAGTGGCCATTGTCCTTGCTGCGAAGACTCGATTAGAATTTTCCTTTGTTGGATAGGTGGTATATAAGTTTTGCACATTGTCTAGCCATCAAGCATACTCTTTCTTTTCCGCGCTGGAGGGCAAGTTGGGATAGGGCAGCAGGAGGCCTTGGACTTCCAGGAGTTGACAGGAAGTATATGAAACATGGTGATGCCAAATCCGGAGTTGTGATGTCGAAAGCTTGAAAATTGTGATTGTTGGGACTGATATGATTTATAGAAACACTGCAGTGAAGGTGGATAGGAACATTGTCGTGAAAGTGGCTTTTGTAATTTGCCCTTTTTCCTTTGGAAATAATAGAATTGCCATTATTTCATAGCTATTGAGCTATACATGTGCAAATGACTTCTTGTTCTCCGCTGCACCTTTACTTGACCAATTCAAGGGGTCAAATGGGATTTGGTGCTTTACTTTATTCAAGTGACTATCAAGACGGAGGTCGTGTTTTCGGCCTTCGTTGCAACTTTATTATATTTTTGCCTCTTTAACCCTAAAATATTTAGATTATTCTCAGCCACTCAAATTATAAATAGTATTTTTGTCTCCGTGATTCTGAAGGGTGCATCGCAATCATTAGCCGATGAGTTGCGGTGTGCTCGAAGTCTTATGAACACGATTGGGACTCGGGAGACGCACTTTACTTTCTGTAGTCAATCTTTTTCCAAACGATATTGAATCATTTATAGTAAAAGGAACTGATATTCTCAGTGGTTTTCTTTAATGACGTTAGACTTCATTCATTGTTGTTAATTGTTGCTTGTTCTGGGGCTCCCAATCATTCATCGTCGATGCAGGTTCAAATCATCATTGCCGGTTATTATTGTTTCTGAATTCCGACCATCTTCAACGGATACTCGTTAATTTAGTTGTGTGACTGATGGACCTTTGATGATTATAATGTTTCGGCAGTCTGTGCTTGTTATGTAGTTTATCACTTAAAAAGGCTTCTGGGCTTTATTCAACCATATACCATAATATATAGTTGGCACACGTTTACTTGCTTGTTTGCATTTTGTTACTGCCTGTAATTGATTATAAATGGTTGCTCTGTATGTAACGAAAGAAAAATAAAATTTTTCTAGCAGTCAAGATAACTTTTATCTATAACTTGATAAAATTCAAGGTCACTAATTTATAAACTTGATTTATGCATAAAATATAATAAACATGAATCATAATTGAACTGTTTTTTGAAACATGTTGATCGACACCACTTTAAGTGTATAAGCATTTGACCTCTAATAATATCCCCGCGAAATCATTGAGAGCTTTCCTAAGTAGTGTAAAAAGGGACAAGTTAGTAGTGGTGGCCCCTATGGAGCCTTCATTTATTTAGAATAGAATTTAGACTTTTTGATAATTTAATTGAATAATAATTATATTTTAATTAATTCTAACCCAATGTCAAATTGGTTCAAATAAGATTCAAGATCTCGTATTAGTATTATTTATTAAATATCTCATATTTATATATTTAAAGTTTCTTAAATTTTGCAATCCAATTTGATTAAATTATCTTTTTTATTTAACTATTCTTTACGTGTGACCTATTAGATTCTTAAATATATTGATAATGAATAAAAATTGTACCTCTAAATCATATTTAGAATTAAATAAGTTAAATTTTTATTTATTTTTAATTCTCTAATTAAATAATTTATACCCATATACTAATTATACACTACAAGAAAATTATGTAATAGAGAAAGAAATATACCGACGGAACAGTATTCGTATGTGAATTGCGACGGAAATTTCTATTCCGTCGCAATGTAACATGAAAATTGCGACGGACAAGAAATCCGTTGCTAAATTTGGAGGGAAATATTCGCAAAAAATTGTAGCGACGGAAATATACCGATGCATAGAATTCTATCTGTAAATAGGGACGAAATCTATTTTCAGTCGGTAAAGTTATCGGGGGGAGTGGTTTGCCGACGGTAAAAATTGGTCGGTATTGTTTAAAAAAGTCTTCGTAAAATTAGATTCAAAAGCTTAATTTGATGACGAAATTTTTTTATTATACCAACAGATTTTTTCCGTCGCCAAAAATAATTAAAATCGGCGTCCTCCCTCCCCTCTTCTCTCCTCGCGCCCGACTCTCTTATTTTCTTTCTCTCCTCTCCTCCAGCAAATTTCCTCCTCCGTTGGCTTCCGACCAGCTATTGCGTCTCCAGCTACCCTTCCTCCCCCTCTTCTTCGGCGACAACAAGCCCCTGTCGTCTCTCCTCTGTTGTTGCCAAAGGTAAGCCATGGGTCATGAATTTTTTTTCATGTTGTTTGAACTGATTTAATGGCTTTTGTTTGTTTATTTAGGTTTGATTGGTCTTGTGTGAGTATTTTGCATGTAAATAATGGAAAGATTTAAACGATTTATGTGTAGATAGGGTTGAGATAGTTTTGCCCTCAAGGTGTTTGATGGAATGCTTAACACGATTGTTTGTTTTTTTCTTGGTCATTTAGGAAATAATTGACCTATTATGAATATGATTGGGGCAATGGCATGAAGATTTTGAAGTAAAGGTATTAATTTGACTTCAATTGTGCTAACTTGTAATTGTTTATTTTAAGACTTCCGTTAAAACTTGGTTAGGATAGATAGTTTGATACTTTTAATGAGTATTAATGATAATATTCTACAATTTATCATCAAATCAAATATTGCATTATCTTCAAAAGTAGACT
>JANZLX010165373.1:0-14017 GCA_025531955.1 Erythroxylum orinocense
TATGTTTAAGTTGATAGCTTGTAGAATGAGTAATGAAGTGAGTGCTTTGAGTGGAGAGTGGAGCCTTGCTGTGGGGTTCTTGGTGGGGTGAGTGGAATGTTGGTTTGTTTTGCAAAAATAAGAGAAGAGTTCGTAAATGCTTGGTGGGTGAGTGGAGTATGTAAAGTAATCTTGAAAAGCTAGTGGGGTCATGTTGGTAGCTTTCTTTATTATTATTTTTTTATCAAGTTGAGAGCCCCCCTTCTCCTTTTTGACGTGATTTTCTTGTTGTTTTCTGTACATGAATGCTTCTTGCTCTCAATTCTTTATTTCTTCACTTCTCAGCCCACGTCCTTAAATCTACGTCCCTGTCTTTTCAACTAAACCTCCAAGATTTTATTCAACCACCAGCTTGCATTTTTTTTATGCTTCAGCGTGAATGTGCCGCATATCATAGATCTCCCAATTTTTCTGATTGTGACAGACACCAACACATGCTCTCTGATGCTCCTTGGTCACGCCCCTCTTCTTGATTTAATTGCCTTGATTGCTGCTCCAAGTGTTGACAAACGCAAACCACGTTAACTAACTCTTCTTTGTGATTTCCAATTCCATTGTCTCTATCTATATGCATGCCGACACTGTGCTCTCCATTTGATTTGCGTGAATTTTCCTCTTTGTTTTCTTGTGTCACGCATGCATCCAACTCCTCTGAATCACTTCAGCGTGAATGGTTCCAGCTGTCTTCTACTGCGTGAGTCTTCAAACAACGCCACCTGTTTCATTTTGCTGCTCTCTTTGCGTGATTTTTGTTTCATGTCTTGATTTATTTTTTTTTCTACTCTCATTCCATGATCACGCTAGTCTCCTCCTTTATTTTCAACGCAGTCCACTTGATTGGTCCACGTCCACTGGTTTGTGTCTGAGTCCCTGTGGTTTATTCATGCCTCCACTTGTTTTGCTGCTAATTTGATTTGATAATTAAATCTCCAGCAGTCATGTCTTTTAGTCTACTGTTTCTATCCTGGCGTGCTTTATTGCTTGCTGATTTCTTGGCTTTAAACGCTGATCTCCAAAAACGACGCCTGCTCTCCTGCTTTGTCTTGTGCGTAAATATTTCTTCACTTTGCTGCTGAATTTGTCCCACTTGATATGCTGCCTTGTGACAAAGTTTTAGACATTTCCTTAAATTAATTATTATCGCGGTCTTTTTTAATTAAAACTAAGTATATTTCCTACAAATTAAATAAGACCCATTAAAAATGCATATTAAGATAAACTAAATAATTTAGTAGTAAAAATATGTATAAGACCCAATAATTAATCCAGAAATTAAGAAAAATGTCATTAATTCTAATGATAAAAATGCATTTAACATTAATTGCCACAGCCGATTGACACGTGCCTTCTCAGTTTAGGATTAAGCTTATGGTCGCTAAATATTACTATGTAGTTGGTATATGTTATCCTATTCTTCAACATAATCCTCTTCTTTTTTTTTTAATTTTCTGAAGATTATAATTAAATAGTGTTTCCCAATACACAAGTTCTAATAAGTAGTTAATTTCATTTCTCTGTAGTTGATCATTAATTATAATGTAATTTTTTTTCACTCTATGCACTATATATGTTAAAATTATGTTTAATTATTAATTATCAAGTTATATAAACTTTAAAATTAAAAATAAGTGATCTTTTGAGAAATTAAACAACTATTTGATAAGGTTATTTTGATGATAATTTTGTTAAAGCATTTAGTGGTTGTACTAAAAGAATGTTATAATTAATACACAATAATTAAATTTTTATAGGACATTATTAATTTGCAGATAAAGGATAACATTATGAATTGAAGGACTAATTGATTTTACTTTTATTTTCAGCTATATTTTTTATTTATGATATTCTATTTTAATTTTTCGAACAAAAATATATTTTTGTTAATATTAATGTAATTATACTTTTTTTTAAGAATATAAAAGAATATTATTCTTTGAAAGGAAAGCTTTGAAACAAATGTCACCTAGGACATAGTAGATAACTATAAATTGCTATCTGAGACAAGTTTACGTCCATACATTATAACAAGACAACTTGTAGTTTATTGCATGGTCAGTTCTTGACTAGATATAGGATTTTCCAATTAGAAAGAATACTGGAGCTAAAACTGGAAAGAATACTGGACCTAAAACTATGCTTGGATCTGAATAAGTAAACGCGTAATATGACCTTGTCATGCAGTGCTCTTACGAACTGTGCTTCATTTAGGCTGATGGTGGAAAATACACGTTGATTTTTTTTCGTTTCATATATATGAGACAACGTAAGACAAGGCAATGCAGAACATGCATCTATCTTCTTCAACTCTGAATCTGGTTTTGTGAAAAACAAAGAAGAGATGACAATATTGGTTTCAATTATCTAGTAGCTTCAATACAAGAAAACTTCGTCAATCGACATTTCTCCAGCTCATATTCCGAAATTATAAATGCTACGAGACGAGCCACCTAACGCAATGCATTTTGGGCTTAATTTTAGCTCAGGTTAACGTTTGACGATCATTCCAACGTTGAAGCGAACTTGTCTCGACCTACACAATTAGTCGAGCTAAGTGTTTGTAAGCGAAGGTCATGATACAATAATGTGCCAGCTCAAACGTTCAAACATCAATTCAACAAATAAAACCCGGCCCTCAAAAACTAAGTATTTTTTAACCAAATGTCTTCTTTTTCTTCGGAAGGAGACTGCGCCAAAGTCACAGTCCCATAGTCAAACAGGAAACCGGCGGAACCCCTTTTCTTTACGTTAGCTTGTGGACACCATAGACTTAAATGCCGGACTCCTAAGGATGAGGATTCTGGAAAAGCCAACTAAGCCGCCACACGTCCATACATCCAGGTCCGGAGTCCATGAGAACTTGATGCTGTGCGTGCAGCACAGGTTCACGGCATTTTAAATATAGTACAAAGATACAAACGTAGAAAAATTAGTTAGCAAGAAAAAGTAACTAACTAACAATTTAAGAATTACTCTCATGCTGCATGTTTTCTGCTTCCAAATGACTACTGATCATCTAGCAAGTTCTTTCAGTTTTTTTCTCGTCACTTCTTATTTCATTTCCGCCATCATGCATAATTTAATTAAAACTGTGGCCATAAAAATTTGATTCATTTCTTTGCATCAAATCAACTATGTAAAACTTAATGCCTCGAGAGGGCTTCCACCAATTTCTGAATTCTCTTCGAATGCTGATTGTATGCTTCCTTGACCAGGAAAGGGAACATTATTTGCCATCATAGCGTACATAGTGTTACAATGAACATCAATGCTCAAATCCTTTACTTGTGATTATATCATGATATCTCCAAGATGTCATTAAAATGTAAATGTACGTTCTAAAAACTTCCATATTGTTTATGGTCCAATTACAACTTGCAATGGAAATATTTATGGGGCAATTAACCTAATTTTAATCCATAGAACTATCATTGGTACTTGACTTACAATAAACTAATTAGGTGATTTCAGGGAATGTGTTGAAAGAATTGTAGTTGTAGGCCTAAACTCTGAAGGGTTCTTCTACACCTTGAGTAATAAGCCTTGCTCAAAATGGCACATCTGTAGGAAGCTTGGTAGGACTATAGACAATGAACACAGATTGTGTTGCTATTAATTTAGAATTGTTGGCATTTCAGGGAAGAATTCCACCATAATTAATGTTTGACTTCCTATTGACTATATAAGTGGACTTAAAAAAATTTAAAAATAGAATTTTAAGTTACCTAATGCTTAAATGTGTGGAAAAAGAAATAATTTGATTTAGGAAAAAGAGAAAATTCAAGTTGCAAAAGGAATTTGAGGTAATTAAAATGAATACAAAATGTAAAGAAAATTGAAAAAAAAAATCAGACAAAGTGCTTTTTGGAATTGTTTGTTTCTATAGAGATTGTCTTATGATTAAATGTGTTTCCTCCTCCTTGTTGTCCAAGTTTTCGGGAATTTGTAGTCCTCCTATATTTAAGCAAATTTTTAATATAACTGTTCACTTCCTTGGCTAACTATTTTTCACTATTTCTTGAACATCTATATTCTAGACTACTTATAAATGTCTTGTCATTTTAGACTTTAAATTGACGATTTCTCTTTTTTTAATGATTTTTCTGTCTTTTTTAATAAGAAGCTTATTTTTATTTTCAGAACTTCTAGCCCGTTTAGCTATATTCTTGTTAAGTGTCTTCCACTATTTTCTTAATTTTCACATTTTATACGTCCACAAATTCAACACATTTCTCTTATAGTTCTATTCTTTTGTTATTTGTGAATTCTCCAACTAAACATTTATTGGACTTTTATTTCTAGGCTACTTTCACTTATTGGACGAATTACTTTTTGGTCCAAATTGGTTGAATTAGTTTTGGCTAGCAACAAGTGGCCCCAACATATGTTTGGTTATGTAAACCAAATATATGGTATAGAAATAATTATAAAAAAATATGGTATAGAAATTCTCAGAGCCTTTCTATGAACTGGCTTCAAAGTCGAATTCCAAATATTGTATAGTTGTTTGGCATATTTCAAGAACCTAAAAGAAGGCTAAGTGATGTCATCATGAGGTTCTTTCCTAGTCAGAATTCAGATTATCTATTTTTGATATTCTATTATTACCATGTTTTACGAGCATCTATCTATTTAATTTTGTTGGTCTCATTTATTGTATGAATGGAAATTCATAAAATAAGATAGAAATAGAGTAATAGGAACAGGTGGTCTGTTCCCTCTAATCATTAACAATCTTTAACATCGAAAACTAATTTTGACAAGTGCTTTTATGTTAGTCCTTTTTTAATTTTAAAATATTACCTTATGTTGATTAGTATTATCCTATAAATTTGTTAGAAATAAAATCATAAGTTTTTGTAATGTTTTTAGCCATATAAGACTTTTAAACCCCTACCAATCTTTGAAAAAAAAAGGGTTAAACGTGCAGTCAAAGCCCACCTTAACTAATTTAAAATGATTAAAGAAGGTAATGAACTAGGATAAATCCAAGTATTCGAGGTTGAGTCGGGCTAGTAGCACTCTGAGCTTGAGCTTAAGCTTGCACTTTATCAAGCATTGGTAGATTGAATTCTGATTCGGTCTCAATTTTTTATTTTTAAAAAATTAAATATGAAAATAAAATTATTTTGCTTATAATTTTCGAGCTATTTAAATTCAGCTGAGCTCGTCTAAAAGTTAAAAAAAAACTCAAACTCAAGCCTAAAGCCTAATCAAATCAAGCTAAACCTATTAATTTGGACTATGTAGAATTTGGGCTCACGTTCCATAGCTAAAAACGATACATGTAGATGTCACGTGGAGCGGATGAAACATGGGTGTTAGGAGGGAAATTCAATATGGTGGAAAAAAGGTGAGTAATGGACAAGAAAAAGGTCTCAAGAAAAAAATGGTCGTTGAAAGTGCATGGGAGGGAATTTTCTCGGCTCTGGCTATTCCATGCACCCCTCACTAATTCTTGCATTTCCATGTTGTTTAGATCGTCGAATATAACCCCTTGGATGTGCATTAGCATGATGGAAAGAGTCATTATACAGTAGAGGTCATCTGTGACAATCCTTGTGGCAACATCCAATTTTTCCATTATGATAAGACATATGTTGCAGTCTATTATCATCCATAAGAAGCACAAACGAATATGAGCCCCTGATTTTGGCGAAATTGGAATACTCAGTTCGATATGTTTTCTCACAGAAACAAAAGTCTCTCAATTCATGCCTACATGAAATGCCCAGTGGACAACTAGCGTGAGTCTTACTTAAAATACGAAAAAGGAAAATGATTTCCCTTATTTTTGTTTTGTTATCTCTAGTTTAGTCATTTTTCTTATTTATTTGGTTCTTTCTCCTTCTGAGATCACATTTATGTACAACTAGAAAAGGTACTGAGGGTCGGTAAAATCAATAAAAGGTAAAGTCTAACTTTTCATTTTTTTTACCTAGTATTTTGATTGTTGCTAGTTGGTTTACATATTTATTTTAAAGGCTAAAACCATATTTCACCAGAAACAAACAGAGACTTGCCAATTTTTGGGGTGAGTTTAATGGCTTAAAGATGGAAATAGGAATAGAAGTTACTTCAGTAGAATCATCTTATTAAGGAGGAACACTAATTAACAAGATCACATCATTTCTTAGAGAGGATGGTCAAGGGGTTAAAAAGAAGGAGATGTAACCTGTGGCTTATAAGTATTTACAGAACATTCTAGGCAGACAAACTAACATCTATTTATTTACAGGTACCAAAATCATTTATTTCTATAATTGTCTCTCAACAGTTTCTCTAGCTTTCTTGCGTTTTTGTATCAGTTGCTCGGTTTTTCTCATTGGTTAACAAATTCGGGCGTTAACCAGCTTCTTATATGGAGCCCTTTGAACAAGAGGGTCAGCTCCTTAAGCGGGTTCGCACCCGTAAACGTGAGGAGGAACTCAACCCGCCAGCTCCGAAGTCATATAGTGCTGCTGTGATGGGTCCAATTGAAGTCGCGTGTCCTGGTAGTGCATGGGCAGAAGATGAAGTCATCGCCCCTGAAGAAGGTGACATTCTAGTGTCGGAGGAGCAAGGGGGTAGCATCACCCTCTTAACCAGCTTCAAGGCAAAACTGGACTTGCAATGGGCAAATGCGGTGGTCGTCAAGTTGCTCAGTCGGAGGATTGGCTTCCGTCTCCTAAGTTCAAGGTTGGAATCTCTGTAGCACCCAACAGGACCGATAACAGTCGTGGATCTTGAGTATGACTTTTTCCTCGTGCATTTTCAGGAAGAAGAAAATTATATCAAAGCCTTAACCCGTGGTTTATGGGTAATATATGGCCACGTCCTTTTAGTGCAACAGTGGCTGCCTACATTCTGGCCTTCCTATAGGTTCGAGAATTGTGCAATGGTTTGGGTTCGAGTTCTGAATTTATCTCTCTTGTGCTATCACCCTCATATCCTAACGGCAGTGGGCGATTTAATAGGGAAGACTGTCCGCATCGATGACGCTACCATGTTGAAGTCACGGGGAAAATATGCAAGGTTGGCGGTAGATATAGACCTCGGTTCACCACTACGGCACAGTCTCGAGCTGGATGGAGAGACGCTGCTGCTCGCCTACGAAGGCTTGCCACAGTTATGCTTTGATGTGGTCGGATCAGCCATGTCGACGCTGGTTGCCCACAGCGCACTCCCGCTCCTCCGGCATCTCGTCTTGACACTAGCGGACTGTTGGAGATGACGCCCTCTGCTTCAACTACATGGGGGACTTCAGCGCCTGTACCACCGAAGGGTTGCGGAGAATGGACGTTAGTACAACAGAGGCCTCCCAGACATCCATGCAACGACTACCTACGGATGAACGTGACAAGGGGATAAGTTTGCAGGGGACTCGAGGTTCAGTCTGTTGGCAGAACCGTTTACGTAGGATCACCCGGATGTAGAAGCTCATGCCGGGCCCACCTAGGTTACCTCCTTTTAGGCTTGGCAATATTCCTAGTACTTCCGTAGGATTGAGCACAGGCTCACGGTTCCAACAAGGAGTAGTATTTAAAGCCATTGGGCCTAAACCCGAAGCCAAAAAAACCACAAGAGGACCACAAACAGTTACTACTCGGATTACTCCGGGTGTCAGTTCCCAGGAAGGGATTCCTCCAGTGTCCGGTCAGTCTATGGGCCCCCCTTCCAACTATAACCCTTAATTCACGACAACCATCTAGCACTTAGCTCTCCTCCCATACGGAAATGGTATGTGACACCCAAATATTTGAGGAGCATAATCTAGGCCTCGAAGAAACTCTCCAAAGTATAGAGGGAGTTAAGGCCCAGGAGGGGAATGCTCTCCCGCGGGTCCAGCCCTAATTTCTATGGGCCCTCTAGGTTTCGATCCTGAATCGAGTGAACCGGAGGCTCGACTTCAACAACAAGACGGCGAGGCTTTGATGATACCGACACAGGTAGTAGGCCCTACGACTGGTCCACCAGGAGGTACTGTTTAGGTCGTTTTCTTTGTTTTGCATAGTTTATTTATGTCGATTTTAATTTGAAATTGCCAAGGGGCTGGGGGACTCGGTTCCTTTCCATCCTGCGTAATTATTTGCATACCTATCGCCCAAGTATCCTAGTTTTGCTAAAGTTGTGCATTAGTGGCCATAGGGCCAATGCAATTGTATGCTCTTTGGGCTATACTTCCTCCTTTAGAGTAGAAGCCCTCGATTTCTCGGGTGGCATTTGACTACTATAGAATAACGACTTTGATATTTCGGTAGGATTGCTCATCGACAATTCGTTCATACCACCGTAAAGTTTGCGTCAGGCTTCTTTGATTTCACAACTGTTTATGCTAGCCCTCAGCGAGCCTCCCAGACTCTGCTTTGGCCTCTCTTAGCTTGGGTAGGACGCCATACTCATAGACCTTGGCTAGTGGGTGGTGATTTTAATGCAAAGTTGGCCCAATCGGATAAAATTGGCAATGCTGGCTTCGTCAGAGTAGTCAGTCAACCTTTTCGGGATCGGGTTCACGGGAGTGGTTTGCATGACCTGGGTTTTATTGGGTCGAAGTTTACATGGCAGTGAGGTTTGATCAAATTCAGACTTGACCGAGTCTTTGGATCTTCAACCTGGGTTCAAGCTTTTCCTCACACGACCAATCACCACCTTCCCTTCATGGGGTCTGATCATCGGCCGATGCTCATTCACATTCACCGTCTGAACCAGCGAGTTTCGAGAGGTGTGGCTTTTCGCTTTCAGAATGCTTGACTTACTTACCCGAGCTTCGATGCAGTAGTGACTGAGCACTGGCTTCTGCCTGCGAAAACAATGTGTCAAGCACTCGTCAATTTCTCCACTCACCATACACGGTGGAATAAAGAAGACTTTGATCATAATTTTCCACAAGAAAAGACGGCTGCTCGCACGCTTAGAGGGTATCCAACGAAGCCTGACTGCGGCACATTCGGATTCCCTCTTAATGTTAGAGGATAAGTTGAGTGAGGACCTGTGTCAGGTCCTGTGTGAGGAAGAAATTTTTTGGCACCAACGTGCTCGCTGCGACTGGATCTCAAAAGGGGATCGTAATACTAAATACTATCACACGCTGACTCAGGCTCGGAGGAATAAATTGAAGATCGAGAAGCTCCTAGATTCGAATGGAGTACAAATCACAAATCCCGTCCAACTCAGACATCTCATCAGGCAGTTCTCTGTCCAACTCTATACCGCAGACCTTGGCTCCCTTCACAATTTCTCAATAGAGGTTACTTTCCCTTCGCTTTCAGCCGATGGGCTGCAAACGCCTAACCTCCCACTTCACGACCTCGAAGGCCAACATGTTATTTTTTATCTGAACCCTAATAAAGCTCCAAGGGTGGATGGCTTTAATGCGTTATTTTTTCAAAAACAATGGGGTCAGGTTGGGCCCACTATCATGGCGTATATTAAAGAGCTCTTCAATTTGGAGCACTAGGATGCGGACCTAAATCAAACCATCCTTGTCCTGATCCTTAAAACTCCCCCTGACCACTATGGCATAATTTCGACCTATTAGCCTATGCACGGTTCTTTATAAGGTCCTTTCCAAAATTGTTGTGAATCGTCTCAAACCTCTGATGGATCAGCTCGTCGCGGAAACTCAATGCAGTTTCATTCCTGGTTGTCATATCACGGATAATATTATCATTGTGCAGGAGGTCATCCATACAATGCGTAGGAAAAAAAGGGAAAACAGGTTACCTCGCGATTAAGGTTGACCTTGAGAAAGCTTATGGCCGGCTTCGTTGGGAGTTCATCCACAGCGCCTTACAAGAAATTGGATTGCCAGAGCAGCTCCTCCAAGTTATCAAAAAGTGTGTGACTACTATCTCCATGCAAGTAGCTTGACAAGGCTAGCGGACTATTCCCTTTACACCTTCCCATGGTATCCGTCAAGGTGACCCCCTCTTGCCTTACCCCTTTGTCCTATGTATGGAACGCCTCGGACATCTTATTGCTAGGCGGTTGGTGACAGGAATAGGAAACCGATCTACTTGAGCATAAATGAGCCCCCCATCTCCCACCTGTTCTTTGTGGATGATTTGATCCTTTTCGCTAAAGCTTCGGAGTCCTAAATCCGGGTCATTGCCCAAACTCTGAACGTGTTTTGCAAAGCTTTAGGGAAAAAAGTTAATCTTGACAAAACTAGGATCTACATCTCAAAGAATGTTCCTCCGACTACTACACGCAGCCTTAGCCAATTCTTACACATACTCTGCACGAGCAATCTTGGCAAGTATTTAGGTGTCCCATTGTTTCATAAGCGTACCACTAGGTGAACGTACCAACATATTTTAGATACTACCCAACAAAAACTTGCGGGCTGGAAGGCTAAGGCTTTATCCTTAGCAAGCAGAGTTATGTTAGCTCAATTTGTCCTTGCCGCTCTCCCTATATATACAATGCAAACAGTGTGACTCCTCTGCAACGAGTTGGAGCATATAATGTGCTCCTTTATATGGGGAACTGATACTGAGCCCTGGCGCGTGCATTTGTCAACTGGGATGAAGTGTGTTAGCCCAAATTAGAAGGGAGTCTAGGCCTTAAGCGTCTCCGAGCTTCTAATGATTCTCAGTTAGCAAAACTTGGTTGGGCCTTAATCAACCAGCCCTCCGCCTTATGGGTCCGGCTGTCAAAAGCTAGATATCATCTGGATTTGGACCTTCTTCCTCTCTCTATCGATCGGACAGGGGCTTCTACTACCTGGAGAGGCATAGCCGCTACTTGACCTATTGTTCGACACGGGTCTCAGTGGGAATTGGGTACTATGAGACACATTTTATTTTTGTTGGATAATTGGTTACCAAACTGGGGACCATTAATTTCAACAGTGAGTTCCCCGATTTTAGACAGTGTTCTTTATGCCAAAGTGTCTAATTATACGACTGACGAGGGCACCTGGCAGTGGCCCCTATTCCAACAGTATCTCCCCTCCACTGTCTGCCATGATCTAGAGGCCATTCATTCCCATACGCCAAGGCTAGCGGACGACATCCTCACTTGGGGGCTTACTTCTCATGGGTGATTTACAACAACGTCTGCTTATGATCTTATCGCTGGACAATCCTCGATTGTGCCTAGCAACTCTTGGAAGTTAATCTGGCAATAGGATAGACCCCAACGAATTAGGTCTTTCCTGTGGCTCATGTTCAAGCGAAAGCTATTAACTAACCATCAACGGGTTGCTTGCCATCTTATCCTAGACAGTAAATGTCCCGTCTGTGGCTAAGAGGAGACAATTTTACATGCCTTTCGTGATTGTTTGCCAACCCATAATTTTTGGTGTAATTTTCCACCTCTAGTGGTCGATTCTGCTTTCAATCAGACTTGGAGCACTAGATGACTTCAAATCTCCAGACGCACACACAAATGCATCATCTCCAATGGGCAACTCTGTACGGTGTAGCCTGCTAGTTCTTGTGGCAATGGAGGAATCGCCAGATATTCAAAGAAGGATTTACTTGGCGAACCGAAGGTTCCCGCATAGTTCTAGAATATACTACCTGGATTATCAGGGTCCGATCTATGGAATGACGTATGTTTGGTGCCATGTCCCAAAGGACAACTTATTGGGTGGACCAAACCTACGATAGGTTGGGTTAAGATTAATACCCATGGTGTAACCAATCCAGGTCACCATCTTGCTTCTACAGGGGGTTTGATTCGGGATTTTCATGGATAGTGGTGTGGTGAATTTCTACATCACCTAGGGAGGGGCTTGTCTTTAGAGGTCAAGCTTTGGGGAGTCCATTCGGGTCTACAACTAGCTTAAGTTATTGGTTTTCGACGAATCGTCTTTGAAGTTGACTCCCTAGAGGTGATAAATATTCTATCCTCTTCTCGACTTCCTGGAACTGATTACACTTCTTTGATGACAGGTATTCAGGGTCTCCTGTGATAGCCTTGGGAGGTGAAGTTTCAGCATGTCTATAGAGAAGGCAACCAGAGTGCAGTTTGTCTGACCGCACTTGCAGCGTCAGCTAGCCTCAGCCTCCATTTTCTCCAGGAGCCTCCGACGCTAGTCAGAGTCCCCCTGCTCTGTGATCAACACGACATTTTATACGACAGACATTGCATTAATTAGCGTAGTCGTGTAGTTTAATTTTCCTTGTAGCAAAAAAAATCATTTATTTCTATGCAGATCCTAAAAGCAGAAGTTGACCAACTCCCTATACCTTTTAATGAATTATATATTAGGAATCACTTTTTTATCTTGTCAAAACAAGGCCCCAATACTTGATGGATCGAATTCCTTTTTTTTTCCAAAATTCATAAAACTAAATTAGAATTCAAGTTACTAATACCATCCTATAATTTTTCAACATTAGAAAATGTTAAGATAATTAAACAAGACTTCCACTAGCCTCTTTTTGAAAATTTCAAATGTAACATCATTAAAGGATTACATGCCAAACTCATTTTATAACACCATATACAAGATCATTTTCAATTCCTAGCTACCATACTCAAACTTATCATAAAAAATCTTTAATTTGGCTCAAGGAGGTTCTATTCAAAGAACCCAAATTGGTGATAATATCTTATTGGCTTAAGAATTATTTAACAATCATAATAGGAAAACTCATTTAAGAGTTGTACTACAATGAAGATTAATTTCGTTAAAGCGTTTGATTTTATCAGTAGTTATTTTATCCTACATTCTCTATAAGATAATGTACTGTACAAAGGATCATTACTTTCCCAACCATACTATGCCTCATTGTAGTTCGCAAAAGTTCCTTGCTCTTTATGATATATATCCACCATCATTGTTCTTTCCATTTCTTCTTGGTATATAGCTCTTCAGATGTCTCATTTTCACTCTAAGATGTCTTAATGTGCCTTTTCTTTACGCCCCAAATTTCTCTCTATATTTTTTATTTTTTATTTTTAAAACAAAAGATAGTGAAAAATTCTTAGACTAAAGAACTAAACTAATCGGCTTCCCAGCAATGACACCAAAAACTTGATCTAGCTATTTGATATTTGTAAGTTTTAATAAATACCCTCAATAATCCTCAAGCGCACGGTTCGTTCAGTAGTACCTAAGGTGTTAATCCCATGAGGAGGGATAATCTAAGACTAGAATAAATCGCAGAAATTCAAATATAACAAACTTAAATAAGAAGTCAATTTAGTCAATCAAAACATTTCAAGGAATCAATCAAGAAAATATTAATAACTCAACAATTGCAACACACACTCAAAAATCAACCTAACTGAATTACCGATTGAGAGAAAGGAAATTTTACATATCCTTAACCTGATTGATTATGAATTACCGGATTATTGGTTCTAGATGATGTACTTCTCGAATCAGGAGGTTTCCTGACATTGCGGTCTCCCATCCTCTATTCAATTGTATTTCCTATTTGTTTTAGTTTATCATTGTATAGAATTAGATTGAATAGTTGATGATATGATCTAAATGTTAAGGATGTTCTAAACTCACCTTCGAAGTTTTATTCTTGAATTAATGAAATCTGATTGTTTTTATATTTATTGGATTTATTGTGATTAAATTCGTTGATTGCATAATTTGGTAATAAAATAAGATGTTGAATCAAATGAAAAATAATTAAATTAGGTTAACGAGAGTTAGGTAATTTAATAGAATAAGAATCAAATCAAATCGGTAATTGTGTGAAGAGAGATCTTGCATAGGTCCCTGATAGTTTATTAGACAACTTCAAATCTAATTAGGGTTTTGGGTAAATTGTTATCAAGAGATTGCAATTTTCATAATCTAATTAGGATTTATAATTTAGGTTTAATGGTTATAACTCGAGAGAGAGTAATCAACCCTAGGATCATCTAGAACCAATAATCCGATAATTCCTAATCAATCAGGTTAAAGTTAAGGATATGTACAATTTCCTTTCTCTCAATCAGTAATTCTCTTAGGTTGATTTTTGAGTGTGTGTTGCAATTGTTGAGTTATTAATATTTTCTCGATTGATTCCTTGAACTGTTTTGATTG
>JANZLX010165393.1:0-14015 GCA_025531955.1 Erythroxylum orinocense
AATGAGCCCTATATGGGACAGTTATCAATGAGCCCTATATGGGACAGTTATCAATGAGCCCTACATGGGACAGTACAGGCACTCGGTCACAACAAAGATAACAATTGAAAAGTGAATCGCATGTGTATTGCATATAAATTATAAGAGTGATTCTGAGAAATAATATGAATGATACAGTGTATGGAACATGAGACAATATGATTATGTGAAATGATTGCTCACATGTATGTGATATAATATAGTTGCTAATGTAATGATGCAAATGACATGGATCAAATGATAGTGAATGTGAAATCAATGATCAAATATAGGTGATGTAATATGTTGTTAGTGAGATGTTTGAATTGTGTGTTATGTGACTGGGTGAACCATCGATGATGATCACTCGCTGAGTTCGCAAAACTCACCCAAAAATTTGCATTTATTTTTCAGGATTCAGAAGAATACCCGTTACGCAACGGCAGTAGATTTACTGCATACATGGGAAAGTTAGAGTTTGGGATCAGTTCGTGTATACATTAGGATGTTTTTTATGTTAGCATAAGTGTATTCCGCAATTTTCTGTGCAATATATATATGAATATTTCAGTTTTTAATACGTGATAAAGTATGAGAATCTTTGTAAATGGGATTGATTAATGCGGATATTTCTGTTTATATCAATTTATGTCAATTGGAAATGATTGTAAGTGTTTTGAGTATTGAAATGGGCTCCAACGACCCAAAGTGGATTGGTTTTTAACTGAAAAGGATTTTGAATGAGATTGGGCCCTAATTGACCATTAAAATTGTATTGACTGTAATATATTGCAAACAATGTTAAATTATGTGGCCCACATTGGGAATGGACTTCTGCAATGTTAGTGTTTTCAAAAAAAAATATTTATACCGACTTGAGATTGATTGAGTGCCCTTGCATGCCACCCTCGCGGGTCACGGACTCGGATATCACCACGATGTCGGGTTCGGGTCTTGCGGGAGTGGGGTGCTACAATTTGAATAGATATTAGAGAGTTTAATGAAACAAGGTTAGTAATTGAATGTTTAAGGAGTGATATTGCACTAGGAAAGGTGAATTTGAGAAGATTATGAGTGAAAGTAATGTTAGAATGGATGTAGGAAGCATTGGAGAGGCTTTGAAGGGGTTTGGATATTCCCTATGTCTGTTAGGCAAACTTTAGGTCTATTAAATGGGCCTTCTCAGGTTTGGAAGGACCCCTAACCTTTCCCATATCCGCTAAACATACTTTAGGTCCATTAAATGGATCTTCTTGGGTTTGGAATGGCCCCCAAACCCATATATGCCTGTTAGCCAGACATGTATGTCTGTTTAACGGATATACACTATATACTTTCGAAAATGTGCAATTTTCACCCTCTAAATGCCAGAATCTCACTTTGGGTCTATATCAAAGTTATAGATCTAGAAGTCCTCTTGCAAATTGTCTAAGAATGACCTCAATCAGACATCTCTAGAGGAAGTTATGGTAATTGTACCAAGACAGGTACAATATGATTGAGGACATAAACATGCTTGATTGTTTTGGCTATAACTTCATCATCCGACCTCCAATGAAGTGATTCTTAAAGCAATAGATTTCTAGTACATTTTTATATATCTCTATAAAAATTGGTAGCTTTTTGTGTTGATCTGAAAAAGATTGATGGAAAGAAGATGAGAGATCGGTTGGAAAAGCACAACTGGGTTATGAACATACCTTGGATTTTTTATCTTCTCTTGATCTATTAAATTGTGGGCTCATCTATGTCTTTCTATTATGTGTGGGTTCATTGAAATAACCCTACATAGAATATGCTCAGGGTTTAGGACTCCAGATTGTTGGGCTCCTGAAACGGGATCTAACATTTTGTGGTATCAGAGCTTAGGTTTTTTTCAGGCTTAAAATGCATAGTAGGATGAATTGTTATGCTATGTGATTAATTGTTGCATTGTGAATTCATGGATTTCATTAAGTGACATGCATATCCTGCATACATGTAGGAATTGAGACTAAAAAGGAAATGGAAGCTAAACGTTAGTGTTTACATTGGAGGAGTAAGATGCCACCTCGTAAAAGAACAAGGTGAGTTTTGCAAGGATTTGCTGCACCTAATTTCTCACCATTAGAGAAGGGTACCGATGAGTATAGAATCCTAGTAACTGCAACCGTACAGAAACATTTGGATATATATATAAATATATAGATCATTAAAGTTTGAAGTAATTATTGAGTTGAGAGAATTGAATACGAGACTGAGACAATGGATAAAGTACTGAAAGATTATGAGTACAAATGAGTATCAAAGTACTAATTGTTGTGAAATTGAAGATCAGTTTCACATGAAAAGATTGACAAAGCCTGAAGTAAGGATCCAGAATTGTGAATCTTATTGAGGAATTGAAAATGGGCCTGAATTTTGAATTGAATCGGAAAAAGATGCTTTGTGATCGAAAAGAGAAGTATGTATGTATACTCGATAAAGAGATAAAGGAGTTAGTGGATCAACACCAAAGGTATGGAGTAAAGTGAGATAGACATAAGAGTTAAGTGTACTGACACTATAGAGGTATGAACTATAAAGCGAAGGATGAAATATTTCTGAAAGTATCACGTTCCCAAGGTGTGCTTGGATTGAGTGCAAGATGTGCTCAGGTTAGGATAAAGAAGTAACTAAGTTTGAATTGTATTGGTCCATATAAAGTTATTAAGAACCGGACTATTGACTTATGAGTTAGTATTACTAACAAAGATGTCACAGATTCGTAACATGATATATGTGAGTATGTTAAGAAATAGCAATATGATCTAATATTGGTGTTATCGACACAGAAAGTGGGAAAATGGTAAGTAATCTGAAACATAGTGAGGAACTCGTTAAGAAAGTGAATGACTAAATAAGGGATTGAAAAACTGAGTGAGTCTATTGACTATGGTCATTTGGAAGAAATTATTCGAGTGAAGAAGTTACTTAGGAGACTGAGGAAAACATAAGATAGCTTTACCTCCATTTATTTAATCACAAAGGTAAGAATTTCGAGGACGAAATTCTTTAAGGGGGAGAATTGTTGGACTCCGAACTCTTCTTGAAAGTTAGAACTATTAAATGAGAAATAGTTAGCGAATAGTTATGAGTAAGGAAAAAGAGAATTCTTAAATTAGAAATGAAGTAAGAAATGGTTTAGGTACAAGATGGGTTATATGTAAAATGTTGAAAGTTAAAAGCTGGAAGATGTAGTTGAAACATGTTCATTGAGTATGCTTCGGTGTTTAGCTGTAACTTTTTCTCTAGTTATCTAAATGAGATGATTCTTGATTTGGATTAAGCTAGAGACATAGGGATACAAATTTTCTGATGAAATCGAGTTCTAATTCAGTCTTTAAGAATTTCAATTTTGGATAGAAGTTGAGAACAGAATATTGTTTCAGTATAAGAACAATTCGGAAATGTTTAGGGTATAACTTTCAGATTACCAAACCAAATTGAATGATTTTGATATCATTAGAAAATTAAGATAATGAGAAACATTTTTCTAAAAGGAACTATTATCAAATTCCTTCAACTTTTCTATGATCATTAGTTAAGGAGTTAGAAGTACAAGATGTTAGTTTTAATAGACATATGGGGGTAAATTTGGAAAGGCTAAGTAAGTGAGGGGCAAAATGGGAAAGAGACTAAATAAATGGTCTTGAAGTAAGAAAGAAAGAAAGAGAGAAGTCGTGAAAAGCCAAAGAGAGAAGGGAAAAACATGAGAGAAAGGAAAGAAAAGAAAAGGAGAAAATTTGAAGGAGTTAGGGAAGAAGGAGGAAAATCGTGGGAAGAAGAAGAAATAAAGCTTCTAAGGTAAATTCATCATCTTTTTTTCTTGCTTTATCAAAGAAATGGGTTGTGTTGAGAATGAAGGAGTTTTAGGGAGAGAAAGGGATTTTGTGTTAGAAGATGATTGAGAGACTCATTTGATTTTTAGGGGTTTCTAAACTAGATTTTGGCTTTTCTAACCTAGATAGACAATGGGTAAGTTAATGCTAAACCCAATTTTGCAATATTTCATTTGTTGTGATTTTGAAATTTTAGGGATTTTATTGAATTGGAATTGAATGGGAGATTGGTTTGTTTTAGGAAATTAAGAGAACCTTATCCAAGAGCAAGGGAGAGACACCTTTGAGCAAGTTTATAAGAAAGGAAATCAAGATGGGTTTCATGTTTATAATTGAATAATGAGTCATTAAAGTGTTTCCAAATCAAGAGAATAAAATGATTTCAATTACTTCATAGGTGTGCATATATTGCTTTTAAATGGTTTAAAGAATTTTCTTATATGTGTGTATATACTTAATTGATTAGATTTGAATTGTTGTGAATATAGAAAAATGCATTGTGATGTATGATCATGTTATGCCACTGAAATGTGTCATGGCATTTTGAATAAAGAAAAAGAGGAAAAAACATGAGAATATGAAAATGTGTGGAAATGAATTGAGCATAGATTTGATTGTGTTTGGGTAAGAGAGGAGTTGTTTCGTAGTCACGTGCACGTCGACATAAAGCTTTCTCCCAGTTGCCCGCTTGTGGTATATGAGATCCTAAAAGTGGACTCGTTTCATTCACGGAGTAAACTTCAATTTCTCTATTTCGTTCCACGGAACCCTCGAGCCATTTGTTGTGCATTGCATCTGTGAATTGTCAAGTTGATGTATACATGATTTGTATTATTGTGAATTGGTTAAGAAATATGTTTTTCTTAAATTCAATAAGAATTTTCTATGACAAATGAATAATTTCAATGGTTTTGATTGTTATCGATTATAAATTGTTACCCACGAGCTTTTAAACTCACCCCCACTCTCCTTCCCCTATTTAGATGATGAGCAAGAGATCGAGTGAAAGAGAGTCAAGGCATCACTCCGGTTAGGCATACTTTTGTATTTTAAGTTAGACTTTGTAAACATGAGGCTTTAGTCACGCTTCAAGTATTAATTGTTCAAGTATCTTTTGTATTTTAGTATTTTGAGACATTGATGTATTGTGGCTCGAAAAGCCCATTGAAGCTTTGTAAAATGCTTACTTCTTTTGATGGAAATGAAATATGATTGTGATTTGCTTGTGATTCTCTAAATTGGTATATTGCATTTTTCAATCCTTTCATAGGGGTAAAATTGTGTATTGACTTTAGGGGAAAAACTAGATTAATCTAGGTTGAATTAGACAAAGTTATCTTCTTGGAAGTTATAGCTTATCCTCTTAGCTTTTCAACGATATAAAGTATGTAATTTTTCGATATCAGAGTGAGAGATATTATCATTATAAGTGGTGATGCTGCATGAGATGTATACACAGGACAACTATGGTAAATGATGGGAATTTGAGGTATTGACGAATCATTTGAATAGAGATTAGAGAGTTTAATGAAACAAGGTTAGTAATTGAATGTTTAAGGAGTGATATTGCACTAGGAGAGGTGAATTTGAGAAGATTATGAGTGAAAGTAATGTTAGAATGGATAAAGGAAGCATTGCAGAGGCTTTGGAGGGTCTTGGATATTCCCTATGTCCGTTAGGCAAACTTTAGGTCCATTAAATGAACCTTCGCAAGTTTGGAAGAACCCCTAACCTCTCCCATGTCTGGTAAACAGACTTTAGGTCCATTAAACGGACCTTCTCGGGTCTGGAATGGCCCCCAAACCCATGTATGCCCGTTAGGCAGACATGTATGTCTGTTTAACGGATATACACTATACACTTTCAGAAATGTGCAATTTTGACCCTCTAAATGGCAGAATCTCGCTTTGGGTCTGCGATCTAGAAGTCCTCTTGCAAACCGTCTAAGAATGACCTCAATCAGACATCTCTAGAGGAAGTTATGGCAATTGTACTAAGACAGGTACAATATGATTGAGGACATAAACATGCTTGATTCTTTTAGCCATAACTTCATCATCCGACCTCCAAATGAAGTAATTTTTGAAGCAATAGATTCCTAATACATTTTTATATCTCTCATAAAAATTGGTAGCTTTTGGTGTTGATCTGAAAAAGATTGATGGAAAGAAGATAAGGGATCGGTTGGAAGGCACAACTGGGTTATGAATATACCTTGGATTTTTTATCTTCTCTTGATCTATTAAATTGTGGGCTCATCGATGTCTTTCTATTTTGTGAGAGTTCATTGAAATAACCCTACAGGGAAATACACTCAGGGTTTAGGACTCCAAATTGTTGGGCTCCGAAAATAGAGTCCAATAAGATATATTAATTTGAGAATTAAAGATATATTAAAGAAGTTTAATTTATCTAATCTTGAATATGATTTAAGATTATAATGTAATCAATTGCAAACATATTTGAGAATGTAATGGGTCACACACAAATTATAGGTCGAAGAGAGAAAAGGTAATTTAATCAAGTTGGACTTGATTGTAAAGTTTAAAATTTTTAATTTTTAAATATAAAATATTCAATAAATAAAGATCAATATAAAATATTAGATCTTATTTTGACATCATTGATATTTAATTAGAATTATTAATTATAATTAAATATCAATTATGTCAAAATAAGATCTAATATCTCATAAATTAAAGTTTCATTGAAATTAAAATTTAATTTCAAATAAATTACCAAATGTCCAAAATCTATTATAAATAGACTTAAGTTTTAAGAGAGTTAACTCTTCTTATCTAACCCTCTCCGTAATAGTTGTACAGTTCTCTCAATACGTTCTGTAGATACCGTTAGAGACCAAACAATTATGCAACTATGGTGATTGAAATGAGCTGATTTTAAAAACAGTTCAAGAGAAGTGACAATAAAAGGATCAAGTTTCAGAATAAGTAATAAATTACAATTTATACTTTATTATGATTTGTATGTTAATTATTTTATATAATTTAAGTGACCTTCTCTTTTAAGAAATCATACAAAAAAGATTCATATTTTTTCTACTGCTTTTGTAATCAAATCCTGCCTCAATTTTCTAATAATAGTTTCATAGCTGAAATTAATTATATAATTCGATTAAATTTTCTTGATTGTTACTGATTTAATAAAAGATAAATCTTGTTTTAATGTATTTCCCTAATATTACTTAGGATGAATTAATTATGGTTTGTTTTCATTTTATGAAAATTAAAACTGCCCCTTTGTTTAGGTTATTTGAAGATTCAGTTCATTTGCTTCCCCTTTCGTTTACTAGAAAACTTAGTTTGAAATGTCATGTTTATTCATGGTTTCGAAAAGCATAAAATCATCACCTGCTCCATCCTATTGTATTTGCTTCTAAAAAATCTCCATGCGTGGCCCTTATTTTGTATTTTATGAAAAGTCAATCACATCTTCCCTTTTGTTTCAGGAAAAAAACATGAATATCCCTTGTTTTTGAAAGTTCAAATTGCATGTCCCAAGTTTAAGGTGCCTAAAAATCATCCAGTGTCTGTTATATCTGAAGAAACATATTATATATATCCCTAGAGCCAATGGCCATAGTCATCACAGGCAAAACCTACCCTTGGAGGAAGAGGCACACCGGGAAGCTATAGAGAAAATGAATATAGATGGAAAGCTCAACTTTATTATTCAGATGTGACGTATATTTATACACAGAAGAGTGAGAAGAATCAGAGAGAGAGAGAAAGTTACAACAGAAAATATAAACAGGTATGACAGAGGAATATAATGGTACAGTTTGTTAGAATACAACGATGAGGAGGCGTAGGCAGTTATGACAGTGGACAGAACATTTCCTTATTATGCCCCCTCAAGATGGAGGTGGAACAACTCCAATCTTGTCGGACAGTGAACGATGATGAGGTCCACTAAGTGGTTTGGTGAGTAGATCATCGAGTTGCATGCTGGATGGGATATAAGAAACACGAAGTGTACTAGAAGCAACCAGTTCACGTACAAATTGGTAGTCAATTGCAAGGTGTTTCATACGCGAATGGAAGACAGGGTTGCGACACAGATATGTGGCACCAATGTTATCTGAAAGAATGTGAGGAGCAGATGAGGTGGTAAACCCAAGATCCTTGAGTATTTGCTGAAGCCATAAAAGTTCAGTAGCAGTGGAGGCGATGGTCCGATATTCAGCTTCTGTCGAGGACTTTGCTACGGAACGTTGCTTCCGAGAGGCCCAGGAGATAGGATTGGACCCAAGGTAAGCAACGAAAGCACTTGTAGACCGACGATCAGTAGAGTCACCCGCCCAGTCCGCATCACAGAAGGCTGTGAGGGTGAGAGAAGAAATCGGTCGGAGCATAATGCCATGTTGAATTGTCGACTTTAGGTAACGTAGGATACGTTTGAGAGCCTGAAGATGATCATGGGTGGGAGACTGCATATGTTGGGCCAGGCGATTGACAGAGAAGGCAATGTCCGGTCGTGTGAGAGCAAGATATTGGAGACTACCAATCATGCTCCGATAGGTTGGCCCATCAGCAGGTGATGAAGGAGAGACAACGTTGGTGGACAAAGCCATGGGAGTAGAGGTAGGCTTGGCACCAAGCATAGAGAATTTGTCCAGAAGATCACGTATGTAACCACGTTGGGATAAAAAGAGGCCTCTCGGGCATGAAAGAAGCTCCAAACCCAAAAGGTATTGAAAAGAGCCAAGATCCTTAAGGGAAAATGCCTTAGACAAGGTTGCCGTAAATTTGGCAAGAAACAGAGGACAATTGCAAGTTAAGAGTAAATCATCAACATAAACTAAAAAATAGGCTAGAGTTCCACCATGATTGTAGATAAATAAAGAAGGATCTGAGAGGGCGTTGATGAAACCAAAAGAGAGGAGAAAAGTTCGAAGAGAGTAGTACCATGCACGTGGGGCTTGTTTGAGCCCATAGATAGGCTTGTTGAGTTTGCAAACATAGTGCAGGAAATCTGGATTGAGAAAACCAGAAGGTTGATGCATATATACCTCCTCAGATAAGGAGCCATGAAGAAAGGCATTGTTCACGTCCATGTGTCGGAGATTCCAGCCAAGATAAAGAGCAATGGTGGTGAGGACCATTTTAATGGTTTGAGGTTTTATCACGGGGCTATAGGTCTCACTGTAGTCGATGCCGGGACTTTGATGAAAGCCTTTAGCCACAAGACGCACTTTGTAGCGGGCAATAGATCCGTTAGGATGGCGCTTGATGCGAAAAACCCATTTGTTGCCAATGACGTTAAAGGGAGGCTGCGGAGGAACAAGGTCCCAAGTTCCAGTAGAGAAAAGAGCATGAAGCTCCTCAGCCATGGCTTGCTTCCAGTGGGGTATCTTGGAAGCTTGGGAGAAAGAGGTTCGTTCAATATCACCAGGTAATGGATATCTTTCAGCAAAGAAGGCAGTCTTCGGCTTGAAAATGCCAGCTTTGGCCCTTGTGATCATTGAGTGAGTGCCAAGAGGATTTGGTGGTGGTTGCTCCGAATGAGTGGTGACCATAGGGGACGGAGAAGGCTGAGAACAAGGAGACACTACTGTAGGTAAAGAGACAGAAGTATGAGAGGAGGGTGAGGGGGATGAACTGTGGGATGGAGGTGGGGTGGGCGGAGAAGTAGCAGAGGCAGGAGAAGGAGCAACTGACGAAGGAATAATGAGGTGAGGGGATGAAGTGAAAGTTGGAGAGGACGGAGTGGACGAGGAAGTAGACGCAGGTGAAGGAAGGGCAGAGGTGAAAAAGGGGTAGGTGTGTTCGACAAAGGTGACGTGCCTAGAGGAGAACAACCGGTGACGTTGCATATCATAACACAAATAGGAACTTTGGGAGGGAGAGTAGCCTAAGAAGGCACAAGGTGAGGACCGAGAAGCAAGGTTGTGTGGTGAATAAGTTTTAAGCCATGGGAAACACAAACAGCCAAAGGTGCGGAGTTTGTGATAGTTGGGAGATTGATTAAATAAAACAACAAAGGGTGAGGACTGGTTTAGGGTGGGAGTGGGCATGCGATTGATTAAATAGGCAGCAGTTTGAATAGCAAAGGACCAAAAACGTAAGGGAACATGGGCATGGTGAAGAATGCATCGGGCTGTCTCAACAAGGTGGCGGTGTTTACGTTCAGCAATTCCATTATGTTCAGGGGTGTGGGGAGGTGTAGTGAGATGAGAAATTCCATTGTCAGACAAGAATGAGCTTAGTTTGATAAATTCGCCACCGTTATCAGTAAAAAGGGTCGTGATAGTAGAGTTAAATTGTTTTTCAACTAAAGTTTTAAACTTAGGAAAGATAGTGGAAACGTCAGATTTATGTTTAAGGGGATAAAGCCAAACATAACGAGAAAAATGATCTACAAAGATCACATAAAACTTGAAATTATCAATAGATGAAAAAGGGGTAGGGCCCCATACATCAGCGTATATAAGCTGTAATGGACGATTACTAGTGAGACTAGATTTGTAAAAGGGTAACTTATGACTTTTGTTTTGAAGACAAGTGGTGCATGAGTTGGAGAAGGAGATGGAAGACGACAGGCGATGAGCAGACAGAACTGTATTGAGAGTGCGAGAGGTAGGATGCCCCAGACGTTGGTGCCAGCATGCAGGGGAGGGGCGAGAGGTGACAGCAAGAGCATGCGGTGGGGTTGAGTGGAGCTTGTAAACATGGTTGTCATTAGGTCCTTGAAGCAGTGTCTTCCCTGTTCCCAGAGCTTTCACCTTGAAATAAGAGGGAAAGAATTCAACAGAGACATTATTGTGTTGACAGAGTTGAGAAACAGAGAGGAGGTTATGATTAATTTGTGGAACATAAAGAACCTTTGGCAAGGTGAGTGAGGTGTGAGGGGTGTGTAAAGTAGTAGTACCAGTATGAGAT
Organism: Erythroxylum orinocense; assembly: GCA_025531955.1. Classification (NCBI taxonomy): domain Eukaryota; kingdom Viridiplantae; phylum Streptophyta; class Magnoliopsida; order Malpighiales; family Erythroxylaceae; genus Erythroxylum; species Erythroxylum orinocense. The sequence goes on from JANZLX010165393.1 coordinate 10,781, forward strand.
ATTGGGAGAGTATTACCATTGGCAACATGGAGATGATCCGAACCTGGGTACGTAGAAGCAAGTGATAGATTGGAAAAATCATTTGTGATGTGATGGGAGGCACCAGAATCCAAGAGCCAGTGATCTTGCGGAGGTTGCATATGGACAGCATGAGCAGATGGCTTCACATTGAATGGTGGAGAATGATGTGTGACATTGGGGTTGTTGTCGATTTTAAAGCAAAACTTGGCAATGTGACCACGTTTCCCACACCACTGACAAACATCTTGGCGTCTAGGAGTGGATTGATGTTGCAAGTTGGTTGATTTGGGTGGGTTCCCAAGAACAGAGGCAGGCATTTTGGTCTTGCCAAAAGGGGATCGTTTGTGAACAAAGTGAGCAGAGAGGATAGTGTCTATAGGTTTTTCTTCTTTCTGCAACTGAAGTTCATGGTTGAGGAGTTGCTCATAGATCTGGTCGTATGAAAGGGGTGAGGGATGGGCTCGCAAGATAGTAGCAATATCTTTAAAGTCTGGTCCAAGGCCAGATAAACAATATAGGACAAGATCTACATCATCGAGAGGATAGCCAATGAGAGAGAGTTCATCAGCAAGAACTTTAATCGATCGAAGGTACTCCGAAATAAAGGCAGTCCCTTTAGACATAGAGGAGAGTTTCTCCTTCAGATGGAGGACCCGAGAGCGAGAACGGTTGGTAAAAGCAGTGCAAAGCTGGGTCCAAGCTTCACGGGAGGAGGTGGCTTGCGAGATGATGGATCGAGCATCAGTGTCGCAGGAGCCTAATAAAGCCAACAAGAGGAGCTGATCTTGTCGGAACCAATGAATGTAGGTGGGGTTTTCAGTTTCTTTTCCATCAACAACGCAGGTGGGAAAGGGTGGGGAAAGGGAACCAGTGATATAGCCTTGAAGGCCATAACCAATGAGAAGAGATTCCATCTGTTTGGCCCAGGCTACGTAATTGTTGGGGTTGAGTTTAATGGGAACGAAAGAGGCGACATTGATGGCAACCAGTTCACCAGAGGTGGTGGTGGAAGGAACAGTCTGGGTGGGAACAGTATCGGTGGAGTTTGAGGTTGAAGAAGCCATTTGAACAGAGGGTGAGGATCGAAGAGAAAGTTGCTCGTTGGAGCCTTTAATGCTTTGATACCATATAGAGACAATGAATATAGATGGAAAGCTCAACTTTATTATTCAGATGTGACGTATATTTATACACAGAAGAGTGAGAAGAATCAGAGAGAGAGAGAAAGTTACAACAGAAAATATAAACAAGTATGACAGAGGAATATAATGGTACAGTTTGTTAAAATACAACGATGAGGAGGCATAGGCAGTTATGACAGTGGACAGAACATTTCCTTATTAGAAGCTTCATGCACGAAGAAACAAATGAGCAAAGGATCAGCAACGCGGACGGGGAGAGGCGAAAGCAACCATGTGGTGAATGGAATTAGCCGAAGGCGGAGCAGAAGAAAATATAAAAACCTAGTTGGGGATAGGCAAAAGCAACCATGTGGTGAATGGAATCAGCCGAAGGCGGAGCAAAAGAAATGTAAAAACCTGGTTGGAAAACGATGGAGTACAAGCCCCATAGGGAATGTGCACGTGCCTCACAGAAGCACTACACACGACATATAGTTTCCATCCAGACTAATATTATAAATCGAATAAAATTAAAATTATTTCTACAATTTAATTTTTGAATAAAAATATAAGTATAGATAACTTAAATAGATATTTAATTTATTAGATAAGTGATTATTTAATTAATTTTTAAAAATAGATATCATTTTAAAAATATATGTCAAAATTATAATGTTCAAATTAATGGTAGTATAATAGAATATGAATTATATAAGTAATTCAAAATAATTATAAAATTTATTTCACATATAACCAGAACTTACGACTAATTTTGATAGTATTTTGAAAAATATCTGCATATAATGTGTTGGTGAAAACAACTAGTTACAGGGTGCTTGGTTGATGGATTTGGGAGGGAGTTAATGGGTAAAGAGTGGAAAGTTAGTAATTGGTTGTTGATTATCATTATAGGAGTAATAATTTGATTTTTCACTTTTAGGGAATCCTCCATACCCTCCATTTAGTAGAGTAATAAAATTCATTCATTCTTTATTAGTAACTCTTTTTTAAAAATATTTTAAATACTAATTAATTAATTAAAATATTATTGATTAATTAGTTACATTATAATTAATTAATTAATTAAAATGTAATTCAATTTTAAATAATTAATTAATTAATTAAAATGTAATTCAATTTTAAATAATTAATTAATTAATTAAAATATAATTAATTAAAATATTATTGATTAATTAATTACATTATAATTAATTAATTAATTAAAATATAATTCATTCATTAATTAAAAATTATAATTAATTAATTAATTATAATATAATTAATTTAAATAATATAATAAATTTTAATTAATTATATTTTAATTAATTAAAATATTATAATTAATAAATTAAAATATAATTCATGAACTATTTGTATTCTAAATTTTAGTAATTCTAACCTAAGGTTCCGGTAACAAAAACTTTAAATTCTAGTCATGTGGATCCTAAATTCCAGTTATGCTTGGCGTCAGGGCTCAAGCTTGTCACGGATATTTATGTTCAAGATTAGGCTCAGAAGCTCAATCGAGCCCAAGGCTTGCAACTTGAAATACAATTGTCTTGGCCAAGCTTGATTAATTTCTTCTTTTTTTCAATTTAAATTAAGAAAATGACTTCAAACACTTGCAAATTGAAGTACGATTGTGCCTGGCCAAGCTTGATTAATTTCTTCCTTTTTCTAATTTAAATTATAAAAATGATGTCATTTTATTTGATATATTTTGACTTTGAGCTTGTCCATATTTGGATTCGAAAATTCAAAAAGAAAGTCGAAGCCTTACTCGAAGCCCAATCAACTCGATCCAATACTGTTGTCTTCGGCTGATCAAAATTTATAGTCTCTAATTTTAGTCACATCACAAATCTTTAAACTCTAATCCTAAATTTCCAGCAATTAAGTGCTAAAATTTCAACTATATCAAATTTAAAAATTTTTGCACTTTAAGTTAAAATCTAGACTTGAAACTTGATATTCTAGCAGCATAATATCAAGCATATTTTCTAATTTTTGTGAGTTTTTGATACTAGTTAATGTTTCATCTATTATGTCCTACATCATATTTACTCTTATTAATTCTAGAAATGATCACTTTT
>JANZLX010165410.1:0-14013 GCA_025531955.1 Erythroxylum orinocense
AAATTTATCTTTAAAATATATCAATTTCAAATAAATTAATGATTAAAATATATTTAAAATAAATATTAATTTATAATTAAAATTTAATTTTAAAATTATTTATTTTAATAAAATAAAATAATTTTTATTGATAATTTATTAACAAATATTATATGAGAGAACAAATAAATTTAATTAATTAAAAATATTTTATTTTTAAGTTTTATCTAATATATAATTATCATCGGTAATAAAAATATAACTACATTAATATTAACGACAGAGTTGCACCTACCCAGGGGCCATCTTCAATTTATTTATATTTATTAATTCAAGAAGGGTAATAAATATAGTTAGAGCAAAGTTAACGGTGAAAGCTATATAGCTTTCAAGAGGGCCCATCATCAATCTATTTGCATTTATTCATTCTAAAAGGGTAATAAATGTCAGTCAGAAGGAGGTTAACGTTGGAAGCAATTTAGCCAGTGTTCAGAATACCGTTCCGTACCGAACGGTACCGACTGGAATCCAGTACCGGAACGGAAAAAATTGTACCGATCAAAAATTTCAGCTAGTACAGGCCGGAACCAGAAATTTCGGTACTTTCCGGACAATTCCGCAAAAAAAAAATTGGTCAGGGATCATTTTGCAAAAATTTAAACTTTAACCCTAAAAATCACCCCCCGACTTCTGGATTCTTCTTCGGTGTCTCTCTCCCACGCTGCAGCCGCACGCCTCCTCTCTTCTCCGGTGTCTTTCTCCGTGTCTCGCCTCGCCGTCGACGTCTCCTGCCTCACCGTCGACGTCTCCTCCTCGCCGTCGACATCTCGTCCAGTTCTCCAGTCCCCCTCCAAACACTTGTACATTGATTTCCCTCTCCCACAGATATACACTTCACTTCCAACTAATAAAACCAGCTGTTACGTTGTAATCTCACAAAACCTAAAACCACGGCGACAATCCAGCTCCATTCAAGAATAAAGGAAAAAGACTTGGACTTTCTCTATGAAAACGAGCTTTACACAACATGACTAAGAGAAACCCACAAATCAGCTAAAAGCAAGGGCTCTCCCTAGAAAGAGAGCCAAGTGGAGCGATGTGCATATCAGAGACAAGGAGCTCGGTCTGGTTCACAAAGCTGACGCAAAACCAAGACAGAGAAAAGAACCCTACCCATGACTCTACTCTCAGCTAACAATGGGAGAAACTAGAAGGGAGAAAACGAAGGATTACAGTGAGTGATCTGCGTCTGTGCTTAGAAGCAGTGAGAGAGAAAGACAGAAAAGGAGGGCAGTTTCAAACTTTCAATTGCACGCATACCGACAGACAAAGACAGGAGTGTCTAAAATCTAAATGGGTAAAAATAATAATTGGAAAAAGAAAATAAAGAATCATCATTTACGTCCTTAACTCCTTATCCCTTACTTTACCATGAAATGACATGTTTGGTACAGAGGGTAGGGTCTAAGTGGCAGGACTATCTTATACAGTATCAATCTTCCTTGGTTCTAATAATTTCATAAATTCAATATAATAATATAATCAGCAATATACATATATTATATAAGCAAAATAAAAGTTGCTAATACACTATAGTTTAATTGTAAACAATAAATTGGTAAAGTATATAGTACAATTATATAATATATCAATATAATTTTTTTAAAAAAAATATCAATATGGACTATTTTGTAATTTTTAAAAATTTTATGGACTATTTTATAAATTTAAAAAATATCCCGAAACGGTACCTGATACCGACCGATACCGGTACAGTTCCATTCCAAAGCTTAATCCGGTACCAAGCCCGGTACGGTATTCATAACATTGGTACTAGGGGGAGGGACATTGGTAACTGGGTGAGATAACGTTGATTTTTTATTTTTTATTTTTTCTTTGGTTGATTGATCAAACACACGTTTACTTTGGGTGGGATAACGTTGATTTTTTATTTTTTATTTTTTCTTTGGTTGATTGATCAAACACACGTTTACTTTTGCAAAAGAGTAAATGTGTGTCTGATCAAAGATCCAAATCAAAAGATGAATTAACCCAATAAGGTAATAGAACAAATAAAAGATAAAAAGACAATGGAACTTTTGCAAAGGAGATTGGGTGGGTAGAGAATGAAAAGAGTAGGAGAGAGAAACGCGCTCATGCACTATCACACCTTGGTGGGCTCTGTTGATAAGGAGCTCAAAGGAACAGTCGACACCTATGGATGATGGCCAGTTGTTGGAAAAGTTGGCATCAAAATTGCGGGAAACTAGAGATGGTGGTGATCTGGCCCGGGTTGTGAGTTCATCTACTCGGTAGGTCATCGCCTCATTGAGCCTATCATTTTTTTTCCTTTGCACTTGAAAAATGTATGTGTGTAAAGTGATGAAATTAGTATCGCTTACATGATATAATATAATATAGAACTATAACAACAATTCTAAATGTTAGATGGATAAAATTTTATTGCAACATTTTTTCAATTTTGTTGCCTTTTCTTATATGCAGCAACAATTTATTATTTTCGTTGCTTTTTAATATTATTAAAGGCAACACTTTAAAAACTATTGCATTATATTAATTTTTAGCAACACATTTTTAAGCTGTTAAAAATATTTTGTTTCCTAAAGCACTTTTTGCCCTACTGAATTATTTAAATATAACTTAAATTAATAATTTAAGATAATCATAATAAATTATTAGTTTTAGTCAAATTTAATTAGTTCAATTCAAGTTTAAGAGTTAGGTTGAACTATCATGTAAATAACATTTGATTAGTCTAGGTTTGATGTTCATTCTGCATATGTTTCATCATTATTTTTTAATCAAAATTTAAAAGAAAGATTTTTTTTTGAAAAACTAAAAACAAAAAGGAGTTTGTTTTAGAGAATTTTAAAGATCAAAAAGTGTTCTAGGATTTTTTAAACTATAAGGGAAGTCAGTGTCTTTTTTGTTTTTATTGGTTGTACTACTAAAAGACTACTTATCTAAAGGTAATTACCCAATTAATAATAACTTGTTTACTCAAATGTAATATTCTCTCGGTTGCATTAATCTATTATGTTTCATTAAATGCAAATAGTATGAGTGACAAAGAAAAATGAAGAAAACGAAGGAAAAAGAGGAAGAGAACAATAACACATCCATACATTACTTACATTATACTTTATGTATGCATCTTCAATAATGAAAATACGTTTAATCCAAAGTTGAAACTTATTTCAAACATTCTTGGCGATAATCACGTAATTAACACAGTTGTAACCTTGGACTTCAAAATTATCATACCTTCAAATCGTCATTATTAGTTTTGTTGATCATATTGTAGTGGTCCTCCTGATTAAGATATATGTATCCCCTCTCCGTAAACCATACAGCTATTTATCTTCCAAACGTCACTATAATCTTTTTGTCATAATTATTTGAATAGTGACATGAGGACTTGAGTACGATGAATTAAGACCATGCCTTTCTCTGCAATCATGAAACTGATGGCTTCAAAGTGAGCTTCAACGTTTGGATTTGCGTCCGCAACAAGAACAAAGTTCACTACGAAACGTCACGTGTAACCTCTTCAAACTCAAACAAATACACTGATTCTATGCCCTGCTTATAAAATTGGTCATATTGTTACAAGTAGTTCTAGTTCCTTTTCGTTCACCAATTATGGAAGCTAAATCTGTAGATTAGTAGATTGCTGTGCAACTTATGAGTTGGAACAGAAGCATTTTCGTGCAAAAGTAAAACTTGAAAGCGCTCATCACAAAAATGAAGTGATTATTGTGTCCACGACACGTATGGCGTCTGCATCCTGGACTTTTGACCATTAAAATTTCCAAGAACAGTTGGCACCAGATTTGATGAACAATCCACTGGGTGACCTTCAAAAGCTCCACGATAACAAACAACCGAAAAGAAACGAAAGGGTCACCGGTATTACTCACGAGGCTTCTCATTCTCAGTTTTGTTGGCATATTTTGCTGTCCTAGTCTCGTACAAGGAAAAATTGCCGACCAACCTTAACGAGTCAAATTTAGCAGCATCGATAGACATGATGTACCTTACACAAATTTAAGGAACTTTTTCTTGTGCTACTTTGCTATCTCTGTTTTGAACACTCTAATAGGCTTTGTGTTAACCTTGTCAAAATCATAAGCCCTCGAAGAAACAAGAAAGGTTGTGTTTTGAGACTCCAAGATTAGAAGGCACCAAATCTCTTAGTGTCAAAAGTGGTGTTTTAATCCTGTTTCAATCTTCTTCTTTTTTTCAGTTAGCTTACGAGATATTTTAAGAGATTTCAATTGTAGAAAGACAACTTTAAACCATCTATTCTCAAATTAATCCTCACTCACGCACTGGTTAAATTTGGCCAATTTTAACTACATAGACATTCCAAACATCATTTTATGAAATAAAATATGCTTTGTAAAGTCAAGCACGTTTCCTTGTCGAAACTCTTATTTAATTGTCATCTTGAAATGGGTAGAAAATATGGATTCCTTATCTTTAACCTTCACCAAAACAATTCCAAGATTTCATTTTCAAGCATTTAATGCACAACTGTTTTTCTTTCCACTCCTACTCCTGTTAGTCCTGTACATTCTGTTTTGGCACCTTTCACGTTCCGCCAGTCAATGAGACCCCCCCCCCCCCCCTTTTTTTTTTTAAGTTACAAGGGAAAGAAAAACAAAACAATTAGCCCGTAATGCTTAGATCCCTATAAAGGGTGCAATTGTACAAAATTTCATTGAAATCTTGAGAAAGTACATTCAAAATGTTCAGTAGTAGCTCTTGAAGGGTATGCATGCCCGGTTCAGCAAAAAAGGCCAAATGGGCCAAGTGATCTGCACACCGATTCCCTTCGCGATGTGTATGCTGAAGTTGCAGCTCCCAAGTTTGAAGAATCAAGGTGCGGGTACCTGTCACTAAAAAATAATTCCCAGTCAGATCCCTTTGGGAAGAAGAAAGAATATTAATAACCTCCAACGAGTCCACTTCCACGATCACTAGCCTATACCCCCAATTCCAAGCCAACTTGAGACTCGAATAGACCCCCCAGAGTTCGGCTAACAGAAGATCGTCAATGCCAATATGCTGTAAAAAGCTGACACACCAGTCCTCCTGGCAGTTTCTTATTAGTCCGCCTGCGGAAGCAAGATTGGACCCCGTTCTCACGGCACCATCTATATTAAGCTTGACCCATTCTTCAAGGGGTTTAGTCCACCCGACTAAGGTACCCAAAGGTATTCCTTAGCCTTGAAAGACCCGATGTTCCATCGCACTGGCGCGGTTAATCCAACGAGTATAGTCCATAACAATGGTGAACTCGGCGAGAGGCCAAACAAACCCCGACTCAAAAATGCTTTGATTGCGTCATTTCCAAAGAAACCAACAGGCTACACCAAAAATTGTAGGTCATGCTTCCTAATCCAGTTGAACATTATGCCCAAGGTTTGTCCTGAGCCAGGGGCCCTCCTCCTGACTGAAGAAGTCCCCACCAACCACCTCTTGAGGAGAGTTGTGCCAGAAGGAATGAACTCGAGAACAGTCCCGTAAAGCGTGTAAAATCGATTCCTCTTGGCCACGGAAATTACATCCATTCTCCATAGTCAGACAGCGGATCACACGTTGTTGGTTGGTTAACAATTTCCCTTTGGCCACCAGCCAGAAAAAAAACCTGATGCGCTGAGGACCTGCCCACTTCCATATGGCGTCCCAAGACCCGTCGGTAGTAATAGTCTCTATAAGATCGTACGCAGACGCTACGGTGAATCTCCGATGAGTGGATTGTCCCCAGCTCAATTGATCGTTCGCACGGTCGTCTAGGTGGGAATTGGTGGCAGCGATAGTCATACACACAGAGGCGGGGAGATAAGTTTGGAATAAATGCCAATTCCAGTTGCCATTCGCATCTTGACAATCAACGAGTGTAGCATTTATAAGATTCTCCGGGATCGCAGTTTGAGCCACTAAATAGAGAAGGCCCCAATCGGCTAACCTTTTAGTTTAAGCAAACGAATTTGAGTTATCTTTGCCTCTGGGCTCTAGACCTGGGGCCTACAGAGTAGACCCTAAATCCTATGTTAATTCTGTATTCATGCAATGTGGTGTAATTAAGCTGAACCCTTCGATGATTCCTAGTTTCACACTTTTATGAGAAACGGCCTCAAAAATGAAATACATGGAGAAGGATGATTTGAACCTATTCTATATTATTGAACTACAAGTCAAGAGAATATTACGATGACTTTATGTGGCATGCCCGGTTTCTTTTCTGGTTTTTTTGGAGTATACGTAGACATAAAGGAAGTTCAATGGAAACACCATTGTGATTTGCCATGTAACTTCCGCCTGTTACTCCTTTGGAAAAGTTGTTAATTAACTACAGTATTATAGATGTGAAGCTTTTGAACCTTGGTGGTTATAAGTTATGAACTGCCTGTCACGCTCCACTTGCGCTGCAGCACTCCAATATTTTTTTCTTTTGTTTTGTCGTTGAAAATTTCTGTTTATCTTGTGCCAGGAGAGCCGCTATGTGTTCTTTAACCAAGTCCACAAGCAGTTGTAGTGTAGATGATTCTCCTCTTAGGAGAGGTCCTTGGACTCTTGAAGAAGACAATCTTCTCATTCATGACATTGCTCGTCACGGTGAGGGACGCTGGAATTTGGTTGCTGAACGTGCAGGTAAGTTAAGGGATTCTTTAACTCCTACAGACATGTATGAAGACTTAAATCTTTTATCATTTTCACTTTAAAAGGGTTGAAAAGAACAGGCAAGAGTTGCAGATTAAGATGGTTAAATTATCTAAAGCCCGATGTTAAGCGCGGAAATTTTAGTCTCCAGGAGCAGCTGTTGATTCTTGACCTCCATTCTAATTGGGGAAACAGGTGAGCTATATCCAACTTTGAATTGTATTACTTCATATACAGCCGGAAATTGGTTTCCAAGTAGCTGCACAGCTCAATCGTGATGAAACTTCTGCTTTCTCAAGTTACTCTTAGTCACTATTACAAGTGTTGCAGAGTCGAACAAATTCGAGTATATTTAGCACTCCCCATTAATCTTCTTACTTGACTTGTTCTGTCTCCTAAAGCTGGTCGAAAATTGCACAATATCTACCGGGAAGAACGGACAATGAAATCAAGAATTACTGGAGAACCCGTGTGCAAAAGCAGGCACGTCAGCTTAAGATAGATGCCAATAGCTCGCAATTTCAAGGTATAATTAGGAGTTTTTGGATACGAATGTTGCTCCAAAAGATGCATGCACCATCTTCTTCATCTGCCATGTTATGCTCCGATTGCACTTCTCAGCCTACCAATTATGCTTCTCATCATTCAGCACTGCCACCACAGCCGCAGTGGCAGGAAGTTCATAATCAGGGACAATCTGATATGGCCATAACAATGCAAGGAATGGAACATCATGAACAAAACTCGGAGTCAGAGCGCTGCACAGATTCTTGTCTTTCTTCTATAGAATCAATAAATATGTCGCAGACATCACAGTTATCAGAGTACCCAACTAGCCGTTTCCAATCTGTTGCCAACAACGGTGACTACAGCACTTCTGATAAGGACTGCCTGATCGCCCGCAATTGCAATGGCATGGAAGCCATCAATCTGTCAACTATGTCTGCTCCAGGAGAATGTGGCAACTCCGTAGGCAATTCCCACATGGATGAAAGTGGGTTGGTCGGATGCGACTTTGAAGATACCTTGTGGAACATGGATGAATTATGGCAGTTCCGAAACTTACAGTAGAGAAGAGCATCATGCTCTTGTATCTTGCTTTAGATATAGCCCATTATCTCAGTAATTTAATGTAACAAGCAAGTGTTTATTTACACAAACTGTAGTGTCTGATTTCCAGATTCCTTTTATTCTCTCAGGATATTTACTTATGATTTAAGGTTGCTTACAGTATGTGATTTCTTACAAAACCAAGTTGTCCCTGTGCTTGAAGGCCAATTGATTCTTAGAAATTAATTCGATTGGAGGTCTGATTATGGATATAAAGTCTGCAGGGACCAAAAATATGATTCTTTTCTTCGTAATGCTTCTTGTAGAGTTTCTAGTATTAAAGAAACCCACCTACCAGTGGAAGTATTAAAGGACGGCTCAGTGGTGATTGGCGGATGAAGAATACTTTGTCGTCATCATGGCATGTACATGATTCGGATGTTGAAGTCCTTTATGTTGCTTATTATGTACGCAGTTTGTGCAAATAATCAGGCGCAAATGGTTATCTTCACTGTTGGACCTTACTTACGACTCAACAACCGGTAAAAAGCAAATCCAGCATGAACTTGGTCAATTGAAGAACCTAGCTAAGACCTCCAAATCTACCATGATCTTTTATTTAGGAAAAGACCAAAATAGCATAAAAGTTAATTAATGAATTTTGATTTAATCCAACCTTAAATTAAAATTGAAGTAAGAGGAAAAAAAACCCAAATCTAAAATTTAGTTAGCCTTAAGTCAAATATGCTCTAATCTACTCATTAAGCCCTTATCTTCATAATGTAGTGGGTGAACAAATATTGACCGGAAGATAAAAGCTAATTCTAATATGGCGCCACCTCGGATGAAATTGACAAATCTCTGCTCTTAAGTTGCAAGTCGGTTAGTGGAGGGTTTTTTTCTTTTTGACTGAAGTGAAATTGCGGGTTTAAATTATCTTTATGTATGCAGTCGTTTAAAATTTAAAGTTAGAATTTTACCTATCGTAAAAAACTTTTTTGATTTGAGCAAGAATTAATTTAAGTATAAATAACTTAAAAATATTTTTTATAATTGAGACCCTTCTAAAATACGTTGCGAAAAAAAAATCAAGCCAAGATTCCAGCTGGTGGTTGGTACGTAAGTCTTTCAAAATAACCTTGAGACAAAGGAATTTAGTTAATAGTTGACTGGTCATAGGCCTTTTATCACCACATATTATGCTTGCAAAAATACAATTGTTGATTGTTTATTTTCTCTGGAAACTGGAGGTTTGTCTGTTTGAAATTTACTGCTACATGTACTAGAATCGAAAGCTGCGAGAGAAAGGAGACAGGCAGAGATGATGCTTTATCAATACGGAAGCTAATAACGAATGATTCGATTTTATTTGAGGACTAGAAGAGCATAAGATGACGTTGTTCTAATTTCTAAATCTGATTTGATGATGCTTCTTTAATTGCAAGAAAATAATTTGAAGCGTGTTTGAAATACTCAAGATTTTGATGCAAAGTCTCTTTCCTCCACATCTTTTTCTCTCTTAATTTTCAGAGCTTAGCCTGGTCTAATCAAATCTCAGACTAGGCGAAGCTTGATTAGGCTTAGCCTTATATTGAATTATGTTTTTTTACCAGGAAAAAAAACTAAACACAACAATTCAAACTATCGCAATGTTCTGCAGTATATTGCACCTTGCTTGTCCCTCTAATAGAGATCCAGGACTGACAGTAAAGGCTCTTGTAGAATATGAATTACTCAAGTTTGATCCACTGTTAATTGAATGAATAATGAAAGTGAGACTCCGCAACAGATATATGTAAAAAGGATTATTAATCATACATAATTGGGCATGTTTAGATAACAGCTAATCAGTTAAAAAATAACTTATTGATAAAAAAAAGTCAAACGGCTGATAAATTTGTTTGGTGACCCATCTAGCCAAAAACAATAAGCTACTCAATAGCAACATTTGGGGTAATTAGCTGATTATCCCAAACCTAAAATGTCATTTTTGCCTTAACTTTTTGACCTCTCTCTCGTTTTTTTCAAAAGAGTCACTCACATCTCTCTACATTTCTCGTTGCTTGATCTTATACAACCTTTTCGGTGGCAGTTTTTTGGTAAAGCTAGAAACAATATCAGAAAGGACAGGCTCTCGTGCCACTGTTTCATTTTATGCATTTTTTGAACGAAGCAATTTCATTATCTGTCCAAATGGGTAAACATGGGCTTTGACCATTTTCCAAGAAAATATTTTGACCTTCTGCTAACTGTTTGTGTGATATAAGCCAATGCCTTGAGCTGGACTTAATGACTTATAGGGAATTGTTTCTTGTGATAGAGCTTGCATTCTGTTTTAGGTCCTCAACCTGAGATATAGATGTAAAAGAGAATGAGAGACGGATGGAATTAGTGGGAACAAATTGCTGATGAACACTTCTTCAGTAACTCTATTATTTGCAGCTTGTCTTCTACAGTTGTTACTTTTTGCTTGTTCTTATTAACCAATATCGTAATTTGTTACAATTATGACTATATTATCTAAGATAGCACCTCCATTGTTTGTTATCGTCTCAATATTTATTGGCGTGAGCTGTCAAACTAGAGACATTATAGGATATTGATCTCTTGATTAATGTAAATCCCTTGATTCAAGGGTCAATTCTTATCATAGTTATATTTTGTGTATAGCCGAAAATAGAATAGGACCTGTATATATTTCCGTACTTCTCTCAGTTAAGTAGTGAAAACAGAGAAAACTCTTTCTTCTACACGAGTTATCATGGTATCAAAGTAAACCAATCCTTGACATACTCATCTTTTTTTTTTCACTTTCGTGTCACAACCATGTCAGATTCAGAAACCTCATATCCCTATAGGGGACAATAATCTAACCCTACGCTTACTAAACTGACCATGAAAATGTCTGAAATATTGAATAGACAGACAACCCCCACTACAAAAACTTTCGCTGCTCAGATTGGCATTAAGTTGGACGGCACTAACTATGCACTGTGGTCCCAAGTTGTTGAGATGTACATCTCAGGCAAAGACAAATTGGGATTTATTAATGGCGATCTTCATCAGCTTTCCCAAACTATCCAACCTTTCGGAAATGGCATACAGACAACGTTATTGTCAAAGGCTGGTTGATTAACTCCATGGACATATCCTTGATTAGTAATTTTATTCGATTCCCTACAACAAAGATGGTGTGGGATTCGATTGCTACTACTTACTTTGATGGCGGTGATACCTCGCAAGTATATGATCTCTGATGCCATGTGACCCGCTTGCGACAATCTGGAGGCTCTCTTGAAAAATATTATAATGATCTCCAAGGTTTGTGGCGTGAAATTGATTTTCGTTGCCCAAATCCAATGGAGTGTGCTGCTGATATTCAACGTTATAATAATCTCTTTCAAGAGGAGAGAGTATATATATTTTTGGATGGCCTTGATGACCGACTTGACAAGATTCAAGCAGATGTACTACAAATGCATCCTTTTCCTACTGTTGAAGAGGCATATGCGCAGGTTCGTCGGGAAGCTATTCGACAACAAGTCATGGTAACCAGTAACAATACTAAAATTCCTAGTGTGGTGTTGGCCTCCAAAAGAGTTAAAATTGGACAATCTACTTCATCGTCAACAGGATCTCTTTCACTAAGCAAAGGAGTATCAAGTGTGTCCTCTAAATCTCGAACATCTTCTGATGGACCTAAGTGTTCTCATAGTGGTAATTCAAAGCACACCCGCAAAAATTGCTTCAAATTACATGGCTACCCCGACTGGTGGCATGAACTCCAAGCTCGAAAGCGTGAAGACAAGGCTGAAACTAATGGTAAAGCTGTTGTGGTTATAGCAGAATCCCAACTTTCATTCACACCATCTACTAAATTATCACAAGGAGATGTACTTCTCTCAGATTCAGGTAACAATCTCTCCCATAAAGCTATTGATAGCAATACTTGGATACTTAACTCGGGAGCTACAGACCACATGACCTATGATGCTATTGATTTTTCCAAAACTTCATCACCAAGACAGACTACAATAGCTAATGCCAATAGGGTTATATCTCTAGTCACAGCAGCAAGCACTGTGACCTTGTCACCTACAATATCTTTACATAATACTTTGCTTGTTCCTTCTTTATCCCATAAGTTATTATCTGTTAGTCAAATTTCCACTGATCTAAATTGTGTTGTGATCATTTATCCCACTTTTTTCCTTCTTCAGGATATTCTCACCAAGGAGATAATTGGGCGTAGTATTAGGAGGGGGGGCGCTCTACTACATGGATGGTCTTCGTATGGGCCATGCATTTCATGCACATCATCAAAGTGACTCCAAAGAATAGCAGATTTAGCTTTGGCATCGCCGGTTGGGACATCCATCATTTGGTTACATGAAACATTTATATCCTAATTTATTCGCAAACATGCAGACTTGTGGTTTTAAATGTGATACTTGCATTTTAGCCAAGAGTCACAGAACTATTTATCCTTTGAGTATAAATAAAAGTCAAGTTCCATTTGCTTTAATTCACTCTGATGTGTGGGGGCCATCTCTGGCAACTACGGTATCTGGTTTTTGCTGATTTGTCATATAGCACCCCACTCCCGCAATGACCCGAACCCAATATCGATGGTGATATCCGGGTCTATACCTCGCGAGGGTGGCGTGCTAGAGCACTCAATCAATCAGAAATCACAACACAATATATGCCAAAAATACATACTCAAATTAGGCCCACATTCATTTATAAACATTGTCACTTAACACACAAACATCAACAGAATTTTTTCAGTAACCATTGGTCCCTTTCACAAATACAATACATTTGAGTCAATTCGAAATACCAATTTATACAGAAAGATGCGGAATTTACAAATCAATACAAAATAAAGAAATACAATGCAATACAGACGCGAACTGATCCCGACCTCTATCCTTCACTTGAATCCTATAGGTATACTCCCGTTGGCCTAACGAGGTATTCTTCTGAATCCTGAAAGAATATTACAAATTTTGGGTGAGTTTTGCGAACTCAGTGAGTGACCATCATCGATGGTTCACTCATCACATAACACATAAAATTCACATCATTTCATTAACAATCATAAGGCACCACATACACTTAATCAGTCATTTCACATATTACATTCAACACCTATTACATTCAGAAATCATTCAAACCATTATAATCATTCATATCACGAATATGTAGTGCACGCGAGACTCTCCTTCCATTTATTATTTTGTTGTGACCGAATGCCTACACTGTTCCATATCCATTGGATACCGGGCTCATTGATAACTGTCCCATTTTGGGCTCATTGATAACTGCCCTATGTAGGGCTCATTGATAATTGTCCCATGTAGGGCTCATTGAACGTTGAGCTTTAAGTTCTAATCGGTGGCTACTCTGGTCACAACTCCATTATGTTTCATGCATTCATGAAATGAAATACATCACTCATATTTGCATGCTTTTATTCAGTCATGTTCACTTGTCATCGGATTGTAGTCCAACATTCAACATATAGTTGAGAATTCATACTTTCACTTACATGCAATTATACATTCAGAGAACACTTAGCAATCATTTCAATACACTTAGTTCATCTAATTCACATTCAATGAGCACTTCAATATTTCATTCATACATCACATTCATATAAGCATTCAGTAGTCAATTTATACAAAATGAAACAAAGCAAACAATGAAGCTAGACCATCTAGGTCTACTCACAGTACACTCCAGATTAGTATTTGTTTTCAGATTCTGGAAACGCCTAAGTGTGGACACTTGACCTGCACAATCCATGTATGCAAAATACACATTTCACACTCATCAATAATTGCACACGGATAATAAATGGACTATGTACAATGTATGCTCAATGACAATCCTGGGTATGTTCTAGAACACATTTTATGCTCATTCCCATTTCAAAATTCCTATGTGTCCACTTGAACTTAGATTTACACTTCATTTGTATATGATTATTCTAAATTCTCCTTTCAATCTTTACTCTTTTCATAAGCTCACACTTCAAAAACACTTGGTAACTTTATATCATAACTTAATTTCTTGTTAACTCTTTTCTAACCTCATATGATCTCATAATATCTAAATTATCATCCAATAGGAATTCAATTAAAAATCCCACAATGCAAAATCACAAAAATTGATTATAGCATAGTTAAACCCAAGCATTTTTCTAAACTCTATAAACTAGAATCCTTCCAAAAATCCAAAGATTCAAATGATCATACCTTGATTCTTCACCAAGTGAAGAGATCTTTA
>JANZLX010165550.1:0-13991 GCA_025531955.1 Erythroxylum orinocense
AATATCTAATATTACATATTAAATTTATTTTTACTAATAATTATTAATAAATTAACTTATCATATATTAATAATTAATAATAAATTAAGTTTAAAATGTTAAATTAAGTCATTTATTATTATATATTAATACTAATAATCAATATTAGTATATTATTGCAAACCTATTTTAGACCTTCTAACTATCACAAAAACTCAAAGAAGGCCTCCTTCATTTTTCCTGTTCTTAGCCATGCTTTCACTTGCAGCACTTTCCACAGATTCTCTAAAATATGTTTGAGAAGAAAAGAACGGCGCTGAAATATGTTTGAGAAGAAGTAGGGTTATTGCCTTTGGGTTAACCATTGAAATATGTTTTCAATGGTTTTAGGTTCCAGACGGTTGCCCGCCACGTTAAGAACTTGAAGCTTCGACAAACAACCATTGATCATGCCACTCAAATCAATGATGTCAAGCATTTGTTGTTGATCTTCCTCTTTTGGTTTTCTTCTATCCGGCTTCTTCCTCAAATCCGCCCTCGTGGTTTGCTGTTGTTGTTCAAACATCATCTTTAGAAAAGACCACCCCTTGCCAGTGAACAAGAAGACGCTAACAAAAGTTGGAAAGGGAAACTAATGTTAGGTTTCGGTGTTAAAAGAGAAGCACAGTAGTCGAAGGAGTTCAATTCACGTGAATGATGGCGTGAATTGAACTTAAAAAGAAGGTGGGTTTTAAACTCACACAAAAATTTAATTCGTCCTTATTTTTTGGTTCCAAACAAAGGAATTGAATTCAATTCCCTACATTCCAAACAGGCTATAAAAGAATTTGATTTATATCACTTATGGAATCTCAGCTCATAACATGAGCCCCTCAATACAAAACTCAAATTTCTCTGGACAGGTGCAACAGAGAGCGAGGGTTTTTTTTTAAACAGTAAACGAATTCGGTTTATACTCCAACGGAGTCAGCTCATACCATAAGCCCCTTAATACAAAACCCAGATTTCTCTTGACAGATGCAATAGAGAGCAAGGGCACCGAAAGGAAAAATCACCCAGGAATGGTGTCAAAGACGCCACCAAAGTACCAAACCCACTTCTGGAAGCAATTTATCTGATTTTGATAGAAATTAGTTAGAGCCATTAAGATTGCTTGACATTCTCACAGAAAAATCCTCATTTCTTGGCAGCTTCATCTCAATACCAGAAATCCAAGCTCAAAATAAAGTTTTAAAGCACTGTGGATTGCCTAATGATGAGTATCGATCTTTTCCTCTTCATTCTAACATACCAAGATGCAATAATGTTAGTGGGTGAGAGCTACCCTTTCTTCAGAGGAAACTTTTACATGCCTATCATTGGGGAGAAACTGGATTACATTCGAAAATTTGCAAGTTACAAGGAATCAAAAGTGATATTAGCACCAGGGACCTGGCGGGATTTGAGGATAAAGGGATCGCAACTTAGCCAGAACTTTAGGAGGAAATGTAAGCATCGTCCAAATAGACTATTTTACTGTCCAGCTGATGTGAAAAGGACGCGTTATTCCAGACATCAGGTGTCGAAAGCTCATTGGAATTTATGGCATGTTCTTCTAGATGCAACAGGGCTGCTTGTTGGAAAGGATAGGTTGAACCTAACACTTCATCGTCCTGATTTTGTCCTGTGCAGTCTTGACGATACAGAGGTTAATCCTTCAAACATCACATGTCTTCTCGTTAGGAAGAAATCCTTTGACTCTGCAATAGCTGCTTCTTAGGTTAACAAGGGACAAGAAGTACAGAACATGTCAATATTTCCAATGTGTTCAGTGTCGTTGCTGTGCAATTTACAATGCCATGGATATTCAGAATTTGAAATCTGTTCATTACAGCTATCCCCATTTTAGGAAAAGCTTCGAAGATCGTGTACGATTCATTCATGACAATGGGACTTCCATGCATTAACTAATTAATTAGGCCTCATTCGTAGGTACGGGAAAGATTAACATTCTACGCACGTAAGAATCTTGATAGGTATAACTTTCCTTTATAGGTTTTTGTATAAACAAAAATCCATTTTTGAAACAGTAAACGAATTCGGTTTATATCACTTACAGAGTCAGCTCATACCATAAGCCCCTCAACACAAAACCCAAATTTCTCTTTGACAAGTGCAATAACCCATCTTCATATACCTAATAAATATAGGCTTTAAGCTTATAGGTGGCCTTCTTGCTTGTTGTGTACGTATGTGAAAGACATGCAGATAGAAACAAAAAGACGTCAACTTAAAGACTCGTCTGAATTGGGGTCACCGGGGAGAAGATGAAACAATTATCGCTTCATGTGCTTGTCTGGCAATTGGAGTCAAGACTTCGGAGAGAAGAGACTCGAGGTTGAGGAATCAGGTGTTGCGATTGTAGTAAAATATAACTTTAAGTGAAAGAAAACTGCGTAGTAAACTGAATTTTATTCAGGTAATCAATCTGCACTTACAACCAAATCAAACTACTAATTTATAGAATCTGTTGTGACGTTAAACAAGCTAAAACTTAGGATCACAACTTACCATTATCCTATTACAGCTGTCTCACTACCCATGATGACTACTAGTCCTAGAAGATAGGATAAGTAATTAACCACTAACAATAAATCAGAATTAATAACATAGTCCGGTCAATATCCTCCGTTAATTCTGATCAGGGAGGGTCTTTATGCCAAGTAGGTTCCTCATCTTGATAAAAGCATCAATCTTCAACGGTTTAGTGAGGATATCTGCAACTTGATCTTCGATCTTGCAATATTCCAGCTTGATCACATTTTTCGCAACTTGGTCCATTAGAAAGTGATATCGGATATCAATATATGTTTGCTCCTTCCATGAAAGATCGGATTCTTGGCTAAATTAATTGTGGACAGATTATCAACAAAAATCTTCAATGACCTTGCAACTTAAAACCAATTTGGCTCATTATATTGCTAAGCCAAACTGCTTGACATGCACTGGATGCTACTGCTACGTACTCAGCTTCACACGTTGATAAGGCAACAATGGATTGCTTCTTCGATGACCATGTACAGACAATGTTTCCAAGCATAAAACAATGGCCACTTGTGCTTTTCCTTTCATTCAAATCTCCACCCTAGTCACTGTCAGAGTATCCAACAAGTTCACATTCTTTAGATGACCTATAGAGAAGACCAAAATCATGAGTACCTTTGATATAACGCATTACTCTTTTTACTGCTTGCAAATGTATTTGACGAGGAGACTCCATGACCAGTTTAAAATATGTAGGATCAAGGATTTGCTCATCACCAGTTTTTGTCAATTTCATACCAGTTTCAATTGGCGTTTGAACTGGATTTGAGACTTCCATCTGATACTTCTTCAAAAACTCAACGACATACTTCTTCTTATTGATGAAAATTCCATCTTCTCTTTGAACAACTTCGATACCCAAAAAGTAAGACATAAAACCAAGATTAGTCATCTCAAACTCCTTCATCATGGTCTGCTTGAAATCATTAATCATGTTGAGGTTGCTTCCTGCAAAAATTATATCATCCACAAAATGGCATAAAATTAGTGAATCTCCAGAACCATTAACCTTCACATATAGGCCATGATCGGAGAGGCATTTCTGGAAATCGGTTTCATGAAGGAACAAATCAATGCGTTTGTTCCGCGCTCTTGGTGCTTGTTTAAGACCATATAATGCCTTATTAAGCATGTAGACCTTTTCTTCTTTACCCGACAATATGAAACCAGGTGGCTGCTTTACATAAACCTCCTCTTCAAGTGAACCGTTGAGAAACACAGATTTATCATCCATTTGGTGAATTTTCCATTTCTTTTATGCAGCTAAAGCAATCAATAATCTCATTGTCTCCATCCGAGCAACCGGAGAAAATATTTCTTCATAATTATGACCTTGTCTTTGTTCAAATCCCTTCGCTACTAGCCGCGCCTTAAATCTTTCGATTTCACATTTGCCTTTATCTTGATCTTGTAAATTCATTTCACATCAACTGCTTTGTGACTTTGTGGAAGATCAGTAAGCTCCCATGTTTTGTTCTTCTCAATGGCCATCATCTCCTCATTCATTGCATTCATCCATTTAGGATTTTTTTATTGCATCTTCAAGCACCACAAGTTCAGTATCTGCAAGAAAAGCAAAATGCACCAAATCTCCATCGTCATCAATTTCACTATTAAAATTCATTTCATAATCCTACAGATGTGTAGGTGGTCGATGTTGCCTCCTTGGTCTTTCAGTGGCAGCAATTGTGGTTTCAACATCAGCTGAAATTTCAGTGGCTGGGACTTTTGTTGCTTTTTCCATAACGTAAATTACAAGTTTCTGGGAATCCTCATGAGTATTAACACTCCAATTCCAAGCCTCATCTTCAGCAAAAATCACATCACGACTGACTATAATCCTTTTGGTCATTGGATTGTACAGCTTGTACCTACCGTGCTTGTATCCAATAAGAATTGTTTTTTTTGCTTTATCATCTAGCTTGGTCCTTGTTGCTGTAGGGACATAGGCATAAGCAATCGAACCAAACACCTTTAGATGCTGCACGTTTCGTTTGAAACCACTCCAAGCCTCAATGGGAGTTGTGTTAGGGACACTGCTAGTAGGCGATCTGTTTAAAAAATACACTACACATGAGACAGCTTCTGCCCAATAATAGTTAGGCATACCTTTTGCCTTTAGCATGCTTCTTGCCATATCTAGTATAGTTTGGTTCTTTCTTTCGGCCACTCCATTGTGTGGAGGAGTGTAGGGAAATGTAATGTTGTGCTGCACTTCAAGTTCTTCACAGTAACTTTTGAATTCATTATAGATGTATTCAGCTCCTCCATCGCATTCTTTTAAGTGATTGGCCACTTTGTCTTTCAACAAACACTTTAAATTTCTTAAAGTAATTAAATACCTCAGCTTTACTTTTCAACAAATAAATCCAAGTTTTCTTCAAAAAATCAACAATAAATGTCAAAAAATACCTATTACCTCCAATTAATTGGACATTTATAGGACCACATACGTCAATATGGATAAGTTCCAAAGGAGATTTTGCACGCTCCATAGTTTTAGAAAATGGTAACCTGTGATTCTTTCAAATGATACATGCTTCACACAATCGGTCAGGATGTTTGATTTGAGGTAAACCTTTCACCATTTTTTTGTTTAGCAAGAACTTCAAGGCTTTGAAAATTCAAGTAGCCAAAACGAAGATGCCATAGCCACGATTCATCACTTCCAATTGGATTTAAACATTTAAATTCTCCTTTACTGATGTCAACTAAAAACATATGATTCTTTGATAAACTAGTTTTTAGAATTAAAGTACCTTGTTTATAAAGAACCGAAAATTGATTTCTAGAAATATTCATCACATAACTTTTCTCAGCTAATTGACCCATGCTCAGCAGGTTGTTTTTCATGTCAGGCACATAAAATATATTTGAGATGTACCTGTGATCTCCATTCTTCAATGTAATGAGGATTCGTCCTTTCCCTATCACCGGAATGAATCTACCATCGCCAAGTTTGACTTTTGCATGAAATGACTCATCAAGCTCAGTAAACAATTACTTTCGTCCGCACATATGATTTGTACAACCACAGATACCATGTATGATGATTGGAAGTTTCATTTGATGAAGACATCATTAAAATTGCATGATCACTTTCAGTTTGTTCTTGATTATCCATTTCTTGTGCATAATTGGCAGCTTGATTGTCACCCTTGGATCTGCACTTATTTGCATAATGAACATATTTGTGACAGTTGTAACACTCCACATTTGATTTGTCAAATCTTCCTTTGTTACGTCCACGGCCTCGTCCACCCTTGGAGTTGCTTCTTGTGTAGTTTTGTTCTGCAGCACCATGATTCAAACCACCACGGCCTTTGTTGAAATGATTACCAATGGTTGTGTCTTTGGTAGGAATCTCCAACAGAGAATTGTGCCTGAAAAGCCTATTCAATTGGCTTATCTTTGTCATTCATCCTTTGTTTATGTGCTTGCAAGGAGCTGGACAATAATTTGATTGTCATAGTTGGCAGATCATTGCTTTCTTCAATTGAAGTTACAACATGCTCGAAACTTGAAGTCAAAAACCTCAGTATCTTCTCCACTTTATTTTGCTCGGACAAAATTTCACCATTTGTTTTCATGTTGTTTGTCAATGCAAGAACTCTGTTAATGTAGGCATCAATTGTTTCAAAAGACTCCATTTGCAGCAGCTCATACTGTCGCCTCAAACTTTGAAGACGCACCCTCTTGATTTTCTGATCACCTTTGTATGAAGTGGACAAGATAGTCCACGCTTCATTTGACGTAGTAGCTCTTTCAATATGTTCAAACGTCTCATCATTCATTCCTTAGTGAATGAAATACAATGCCTTCTTGTCCTTCTTTCTCAAGTCACGGTTTGCAACTCGTTGTACATCATTTGCATTATCTGCTAATTCAGGCACTCCAATCTCCACGACCTCCAGCAGATCATGGTAAAATAACAGGACCTTTATTTGAACACACCAACGATTGTAATTTTTCCCATCTAGAATAGGAATAGACAACTGCGTAGTGTTGTTCATTGCTACTTTGATACCAACTGTAGTAAAATATAACTTTAAGTGAAAGAAAACTAGGCAGTAAACTGAATTTTATTCAGGTAATCAATCTTTACTTACAACCAAATCAAACTACTAATTTATAGAATCTGTTGTGACGTTAAACAAACTAAAATTTAGGATCACGACTTACGCATTATCCCATTATAGCTGTCTCACTACCCATGATGACTACTAGTCCTAGAAGATAGGAGAAGTAACTAACCACTAACAATAAATCAGAATTAATAACATAGTCCGGTCAATAGCGATTTGGCGAGGTCACAAAACATGTTCTCTCGATTTTTGGTCACTGGTCTCTGGTTGGATGCAAAGCCTAAAATCTTCTTATGCAGCCACCTAATGGTTGCTCTGACTTTTTCCTTTCTTTATTCCTTTAATTTTTATTACAATTTCAATATAAATTATTATGCCATTACAATAAAATGTGCTTTTCTAATTCATAATTAAGAACCTAAATTTGAATGAGTTTAAGATCTGATTTTAATACCTTGATTCATTTGGTTTTTTATTACAAGTATCATTGTAAGAGAGCTATATAAATAAATATGTAACATTAGTAAATATCCTTTAATAAATAGATGACTGAACTATAGAAACAAATCCAAATATTGCATATATAAGATTTTATTGTAACGCTTTTTTAAATTTTGTTGCCTTTTTTTATATACAACAACAAATTATTATTGTCCTTACTTATTAATATTATCAAAGGTTGCTTTAAATTGATTTTTAGCAATACTTTCTAAAATTTTTATAAAATATGTCATTGAATACAACGCTCTTTACCTGTGGAGGTTTTTTTTTAATGAAACCAAAAGTTGAACATTACGATAAACATGTGCAAATCTTCTACAATCTCATCAGCATTATTATGATTTGTATTTATCATTATCTTGTATTATCTTCTATATCTTATTTGATTTTTTTTTCTGTATCTCATTTGTTATTATCTCAACAATTCAGATATCATAAGACTTGTATAAAAACAGTGTAAAGCTATTTATCAATGTACAAGAAAACAATACATTTACGTATCAATTTTATTCTTCTTTGTTATTATGGTGTCAAAGCTTATACAATAGTCATCTCCTCAACCACACGCAATTTGCATTCACAAACTGCAGCTAGTACTTTTACCAAACACCTATCCTGCCTATCAACTTACCACAGCCCAAAATACACATCAACATTGTCTCTGCTATACACCTAACCCAAAATTCGCAAAACCTGACATACGTCTCAAATGGCAGATCTCAATTCTTCTAATTTACCATTCAATTAGATCATAAATTTTGTCACTACACAATTAAATTCAACAAATTACCTCATTGGCAAAATCAAGTCCATGCCATCTTCACCACTTCTAATCTTGTTGGATAAATTGATGGTTCCATAACACCACCAGATGATGACTCTCCAAACTTCCCCAAATGACACAAGTTCGACAGGTTGGTATGTTGGTTCTCTGACTAGCTCTATTGCGAGGCTTGCAAGCAATTGTATCGTAGCGCGGGATCTCTAGGTTGGCCTTGAAAGCCACTTTATGCACCAATCTCTACTTCGACGCCAACTCCACACATTGAAGAACGGATTGAATTCAATCACTGACTTCCTTACCTCCGTCTCTGCCACCACTGACGAGCTTGCTGCTATTGGTGACAAAATTTCTGATGAAGACCTAGTGCCTCTCACCCTGAATGGACTACTGTCAAAATATGAGTCCTTTATCACAGCCATAGAACACTGTGAATATTCAATCTCTTTCGGCGAGCTCAAAGCGAAATTCCTCGTTCATAAATAGAGGCTACTCTCTTTTCATTCTTCCCATCCCTCTGACTCAACATTTGTTGTCTCCTACGCAAGTCACAGATCTTCCTTCTTTAATGGACGCGACGACACTAGAGGGCATCATAGCAGGAGACACTCCGACTTCAACCCTAATTTCCAAGGCTTCTTTTTATCCAAACCGCATGGACCTTCCAATTTCACAACAGATGGGTTCAACCTACTGTTTTCCACCTCAAATGGGATAACTACTTACTCCTCCCCCCCACTTCCAAGCCCATCAATCTCAAGACCCAACCCAACAGCCTCAAAATCATCTTTTTCATCAATACCCAACCCAATCTCATTATTTCCAATGGTCCACTACCCATAACAAATCAACTCGGTGCCAAATTTGCTGAAAATAGGGTCACATTGTTGCTCATTGTTGATTTCGTTATTCTACATCTCGAAATTGTCCCACAAATTCCTCACTTCATCTAAACAACCTTTTTACTGCCTTAAACATCCACAATCCTTTAGACCGTCCTACACTTACTTCCAGTCCTATTACCGAATGGCTTCCGGACACTAGAGCAACTAATCGTATGACACCCAATTCTCAACTTGTTGAATCTGAAACTCCTCATAATAGTCCAAATCAAGTGATTATCGGTAATGGACAAACTCTTCCTATATCCTCCACTGACAATGTCACCTTACCTACTACAACTCGTCCTCTTCACCTTAATAATATTTTAATTGTCCCTAATCTTACTGCCAATTTACTTTCCGTAGCTAAGTTTGTTAAAGATAACTCTTGTCTTATTAAGTTTAACCCATTTGGTTACATTGTGTAGGATCTCAGTATCAAAATACTTTTATTTGTGGGATCCATCCATAATAATCTCTATCCTATGAAGATCCCACTCCGCTTCAGAAATCCCGTTGCCCTCTATGCTACTTCCACTCAACTCAACCTATGACATCAACGTTTAGGTCTTCTTTGTTCAACCATACTCTCTAAATTATCTCTTCCCTTTAAATTGCCATCACATGTATTGAATAATTGCACTTCATGTTTATTAGGCAAAAGTACACGTCTTCCCTTTATTTTATCATCTTGTGTTTCTACTATGCCATTACAAGTTATTCACTGTGATATTTGGGATCTATCACTATCTGCTTCTTTTTCTAGCTGTCATTATGTTATTATTTTCATTGATGAGTTTAGTGGCTATACCTGGATTTTTCCTTTAACCCACAAAAATCAAGCACTTTATCAATTTCAACTCTTCAAAACTAATGTTGAAAACCTCTTTTCTACCACAATTAAAACTTTCCAATGCGATGGAACTCCTGAACTCATCAAAGGTCCTTTTGTCGCTTATTTTGTCTCCTATGACATATCTTACAACATTTCATGCCCTTATACCCCACAACAAAATGGACATGATGAGCGTAAAATTTGCCATATTACCGAAACTGGACTTACTCTTCTCCTTCATGCCTCTCTACCTAAATATTTTTGGCTCGAAGCCTTCTCCATAGCCACCTACCTTATTAATCTATTCTCCACACCTGTCCTCAATCACAAGTCACCTAATAAAAACCCTATTTCTCGATCCACCTAATCTTTCACACCTTCGTGTTTTTGGGTGCATTGCTCTTCCTTTTCTTGGGGCAACTCGTGCAGACAAACTAACTCTAAAGTCCACCAAATATGTCCTCATAGGGTACTCACTATAATACAAAGGTTATCGTTGCTTTGTCCTTATCACCTCTAAACTTTACATCTCACGACATGTCTGATTTCTTGAATTTGTTTTCCCTCATGCAAGTTCCAGTCCTAATATGTCTCCCACATCCCCTCCCTCTACCATCTTGCTCCCACTACCTGCTCCAACCTCTTCCTCTTCACCAAACACCACATTAACCCCATTGCCTCCTTCTCCGTCACCTCAGCACCATATGATCACTCGCACACGTGATAACACTTATGTTCCTCATGTCCTTTCCAGCTATGTCACCTATTCCACCAGCACACAGACCTCATATACCCCTGATCCTACCTCCTTCACCCAAGTAAATAAATTTCCACATTAGTGTCAAGTTATGCTTGATGAGTTCACAGCTCTACATTGCATTCACACTTGGACTCTTATCAAAGATCTTGGTCTTCTTCATTCTCTATCAAAGATCTTGGTCTTCTTTATTACTTTCTTAGGATAAAAGCAGCTACCACACCCACTGGACTCTTCCTTACCCAAACTAAGTATACTAAGGATCTTCTTCTTCGTACAGGCCTAGCCCAATCCAAACCTACCATCACACCAATCACCCCAACTCTTCCTCTCTCTAAAAATCTTGGCACCTCTCTCCTTGATCTTTATGAATATCGAAGCACTGTTGGTGCTCTCCAATATCTTTTCCTTACCCATCCTGATATTCAATTTGCAGTAAATAAAGTCTCTCAATTTCTTCATTGTCATACCGACATTCAATAGGTTGTTGTTAAAAGGATCCTTCGTTACCTTCACTCCACATCAACTTCTGGTATCCATTTAACTTGACAAACCTCTCTCTCTATTCAAGCTTACTGTGATGTAAATTGGGCTAGGTGTCCTGATGATCGTCGATCCACGTCTGGTTACTTTATTTTTCTAAGACCAAACCTTCTCTCTTGGAGTGCAAAAAAATAACCCACGGTTGCTAAATCTAGCACTGAAGTCAAATATCACAGTATAGCTAATGCTGCTATTGAAAATTGTTGGATGACATCCCTTCTTGGTGAAATTGGCTTCTTTCACATCACACTCACTCTTTGGTGTGATAATCTTGGTGCCACGTTTCTTGCTACCAATCCCATCACTCACACTTGTACAAAAACACATTGAGATTGATATTCACTTTGTTAAAGATTTGATTACCAGCAAAGCGCTTATTATTCAACATCTATCTTCATGTGATCAAATAGCAGATATCATGATCAAGGCTTTATCTTCCTCTGCCTTTCACTGTCTTCGTGATAAGTGTTAAGGATAAGACTTAGTTAACTCGAATTTGCTGCCTTCCCTCATGCACTTGATTGCTGCCAAATATCTGTTACGATATTGTTTCTATTTTTAAACACTTGATTGCTGCTAAATATCTGTTACGATATTGCTTCTATTTTTAACTTAAATATTTGTAAATCTTGTAAATCTTATCTCTACTTGTACTCTATGTATATATATATATATATCTGATTATACTCAATGAAAAAATGAACTCCTTTTACCATTCAAACTCTCTTCTTTTCAATAAGCTCACTGTGGCAACTCACCATGCGCTTGTAGAGGGCTGATAAACATGTGCAGATCTTCTACAATTTCACCAACATTATTATGATTTTTATTTATCATTATCTAGTATTTCATTTTATCTTCTGTATATTATTTGTTATTATCTCAACAATTAAGATATCACAAGACTTTTATAAATACGGTGTAAAGTTATTCACCAATGTACAAGAAAACAATACATTTACATATCAATTCTATTCTTCTTTGTTATTACATTATCTGGTGACTTTCTGAGTGAGATCTCTAGTAGTGGATTTTGTGTTGAACTTCTCAGTTTACTTGCTTGAGCTTTTAGGTTTTCAGTGGCTTGGCTATATGAAACAATCTTATTCAAACGATCTGGTTACTCTCGTGAAAACTACAAGGAAGGATGCAACTTTGGAAGCTAGTACGTAGAGTTTCATTCAGTGAAGTTTGGCATCAGTATTTTTGAGTTTTGAAGTTGATGATTGACAAACTTGATACTTTTTGGCAGTGACGGAGCCAAGAATTTAAGATAGGGGGCTCAAATTTTAATTTTTTTAAATTTTAGGAGGCCCAGTGCACCACTGACCCTTAAATAACTCTATCTTTATATATATATATATATTAAAAATAATTTTTTTAAAAAAACTTGGGAGGCCCAGTGACCCCAAGTTTGTATTTCCCTCCGTCACTGCTTTTTGGCAACGTTTCACATTGAAGGTGATTCGGCTTTTTCCCTCTGTTATTATTTGGTGAATAGTACAAAATTTTGTATTTCGATTGGATTTCAAAGTTGAAGGAGCAAAGATAAAAGACTTATATTATTACACAGAGAGATCATGAATAAAAAAAATTCTTAATCATTTGATTGGTATAGTTAGGTATCTAATTGGTTTAGTTAAAAGTGATTTTGAATGGTGAATTTGGAATGGGGATTCGATAATCCTCATGTGTGGTTGGTTTTTCAAAGCATTATTGACGAAGAAGGCAATAAGTAAATGAAGATGACGTGGGTTGTTTTGAAATAAAATGGGTGAATTATAGCCTTATAGGTATAGGTTATAGGTTGAGCGCACGACCAGTTCTGCGATAATTTTTTAATGTAAAAAAGTTTTTATGTCATAAATTAATAAAATATCGACAGAACCAATATTTTAAATTCGGTTATTTTAAAAATTATCAGTTAATTAAAAAATTTTAAAAATAAAAAATAATAGTTTAATATATAACATAGAAAACATCACGTTCGATTTTTTTATTTAAATCATTCGGTGTCCGAAGCCACACGGACAATCGACTAATTCAGATTCGAACCAAGTTAGATCATATAGGCAACAAAGCTCTCCCTTACAAGTGCGGCTCCATTTTTAAAACTCGTAATCGAGACCTTGGTTAAGGGAGGAGAAGCCCCAACCACTCCACCAAAACATTTGCGGGTTCATCACGTTCGACTTTCAACATTCACTACAGGATACATCATGTTCACTTTTCATGAAGGAGATAAGGTCTTACTCCAGAGTCCACAGACAAAACTCTGACAACTGGCTGTGTTGGCTTGATCGGCCTTTGTTTTAATCGTAGTCGTTACTTTGTTCTTGTCAAGTGGTTAAGTCGCATAGAAAATTCCTTGGAAATTTACGGTAAAGCGGTTTTGGGGAGTGGTTCCTGGCTGTTGGCTTCTTCCAGACAGGTTGGGGACGAGAGACACGATGGTGTCTTGTGAAGTTGTGATATACAAGCTACCGTATAAAAGACACTGTTATTCTTAAGAAACAAACATGGTTATAGTTAATCTTGCACTGATATTTTCGAGCTAATTTATCATTTAGTTCTATCTCTCCCCCTAAAAACATGCTATATTTGATTCATATATATATAGTGAAATTGTTGTTGTTGTTTTAAAATATAATTAATATTTTTAAAAAAATTGAAAAAAAATGTTCTCTAATAACCGAATCAATCCGTATATAATTATCACTTTAAATTTTTAAATACCTGCATCTTTACCCAAAAAAAAAGTTGGGATACCGACATTTTCTTAATTATATATTTGCAGTTCGATATGAAATAATCGATTTAGTTGTTACCTAAATCAAAATATCTGAAATGTTAGAATATATTTTATGTATTCTTTGTTTGGTTTTGACATTTTTAAATTGGACATATAAAAGATGGAGTTTGTGTTTTATTCAATGTTTTAAAAACCGAACCGGGTATCGAACCGGTCAAAGGAAAGGTTTAAGGTTTAGAGGTTCAACCGGTAGTGAACCGCTATCAAACCGGAATATAATAAATAAGATGAAAA
>JANZLX010165565.1:0-13990 GCA_025531955.1 Erythroxylum orinocense
AATTATACATTGAACAAAATTCAATCTGAACTTTTTAAATTGATTAAACTGACAGAAAAATTCATGTACTGTATATACATATATATATATATATATAATAAACAGGCGGAAGCATAACTGAAATAATGAATATCATACCTCCAGTTGTTGCAACCCGAAAACTCTTATCCACTGATTTAATCCCACTGTCAAATGAAGTGTTTCTTAATCTTCCAACCTCTAAAACTCTGAAGTTGACATTGCATTGTAAACTTTTATAAGAACGAAAGCGGAAGGTTAAGGACCCAAAAACAACCCACAGCCCACAACCCAAAAACAGCCCATAACTAATCTATATATTACTCTGCCCCTTACAGAGGCAATGGTTAAATAAAATTTTACAATTCTTTAATTATTTAATTTAATAAAATATATATTTTTAAATATTATATAAGATATCAAAGTAAAATTATTTACTTAATTAATTCATAAAACTAATTTATCTATGAGTTATACTTAATATGTAGTGATATAAGTAAGAAAATTGCAATTACTCTTACACTAACAATCAAACAATTTTTTTAAAGCTCACACACAACTTTTTAAATCTTTCTCAATATTCATACAGTGTCTTACTCGTGTGTTGTTAGATGCCACAAATTTCTTTCTTAATATTCATATAGTGTCTCACACCTGTATTGTTGGTAGCTCTTTAACACTGCAAAATATTTTTCAAAGAATAATCTCTTTTTTTCAACCTATTTCTGTACATTTTTACTAGCATAATAATATAACCAATCTTAAGTATCATCTCTGAGATAAAATGGCAAGACTCTTAATTTGATTTGCTCAGTCACATTCAAAGGCTTCATGCCCATACAAACCATATAAAATTCCTTCAAATGCTTGTAAGGATTCTCTCTCGGTAGACCTCGAAAAATTAGCAGTAAGTGAATCAATCCCGACTTCAATTCAAAGGCATTATTGTCCCTCAAAATTCGGAAAATTGATGCAATGAGTTTGTTGAGCTTTTGTGGGGGTAGCTATTTCATGAAGGGTACAATTTGTAACCATCTTTTCTTTCTTCTACACTTGTTGTTTTGCCTACTTGTGTAATATACATATACTATCAAAAGTTCCTTGACAACGGCGCCAAAATTTAGTAATAATATCACCTGTAACCAAATTAATACGAACTCTCTAATAATAATATATGTGGTTAGTGAAGAGTTGCGATCATTCCCACGAGGAATCTATTGCTAAGTGTTTCACGAGTTAAAACTAAAACAAATTAGGGGGTTTAAATAACATGATTCTAAGGAATTAAAATTGACGAAAATTAGAAATAAACATAAATAATCAAATCTGGAAAATTAATGAACAAACCTTGGTTTTGAGTCACCTATGTTATCAAATTAGTATGAATCATTGATACAAATTTAAATTAAATCCATTAACAAATGCTCATTGAATGGTGTTCTCTCATAAGATTAAATGAATAAAAACATGTATTTTAATCACTCTTATTAACCAATAACTTAGATTTGTTCTTAAGTTTAATTAATTAATAGCTTTAAGAACTAAGAAAATCAATGACCAAGACAATACATATACAATAAGTATTTAATCTAGATAAATATCTCTTTTAGAATTTAGAATTTCCAATCCCTAATGTAAAAGATGGTAATCATATTTACCACTTTTGACTAGCAAAATTGAATGTCAAATCCTACTAATCTAGCTATAAATTAAATCAATCAATTCCTAGTTATGCACCCTAGAGATCAATCAATTTAATCATGAAAAGTAATGTGAAAGACACTTAATATTAGTTATGAAATAAACTTTATTCAGAAAATTTCACACATACTAGATGATAACGTTAGTTTCCTTCAACCACAAAAAAGGATTTAGCAACTCAGTGATGAAACTTGACAGAAGAATAGTAGAACGTCTGGTCTCCATATCTGCCTTTTTCTAGAAAAATGAAAAAAAAACTCTATAAAGAAAACAAGAACGTGAACGATAAGTTGTCAGAGGGAGGTCATCCTCCCTTTTTAAAGTTATTTGATCATATATACTCCCCCACGAAATCAAGTAGCAGATCCCCACATAAAGAAAACAACTTAATTCCCAAAATAATTAGAATCCTAAGTCTATTGAATCTTACATCTTTTTTATTCAAATTCAACTCCCATGTGTTCAAAATCACCTAATAACAATTAAGAAACAAATTCATTAATTTTAAATAAAATTTTCAATACATTAAAGAGATTTATATCCAAAGTTAGCCAAAAATAATAACTTATCAAATTCCTCCACACCAATCTTTTACTCACCCTCGACAAACTACATTTGCATTAAATTGGCCAACTAATCAACTTTCTTTATTCCAAGTCTCACAACAGTAAATAATGCACACTTCAAGAGTTAGACATTTTTTTAATCAATTAATGCCCCAAAGTTAATCATTCAATTAAATATAAATAAAGCCAATTTAAGGCAATCATATTTCAAAAACTAGCTCATAATCATACAAACTCTCAAAGATCAAATTTTGCCCAAATCACATAAGTGTTTATTAGTTCAGTATTTCACTCAAATTCTTCTAATGCAAACATTATATACCATATGCTTGCTTTTTCACTAACTTTTCACCACTTGAAATACAAACATACACTAATCAAAAGGGCTTTATTCAAAGTTGTATTGGACTATAGGTAAAGGTAAGGATTGATAAACAGAAAGGGCACAAATCATAAACATTAGCAAAGCATCTAACCACTTGTGAAGACACAAATTCAATCACAAAGGAGTTAACAAAGTCATTCCGTATAGAGATAGATTACACTCCATAATTTGTTTGTCACTACCTTTGTTTTTAGTCAATAATGAAATGTATTGATATTTAAGATCAGGAGACAACAGTATAACACATAATTTGTCTCAATCTCTTCAATTTCCTTTCATCTTTTTCTTTTCCTTGCTTTCCATATTTCTCCACAGTAAGTTTTGACATAAATTGTGGTTAGAATGCCTACTTACATTTATAATGGGTGAAGATATTACAGGTTTTAGTTTTTTATTATGGGTTTATCAAGAAAAAGGGTTCTGCTTAAAAGGTTTAACAAAGGATATTGAATTGGGTTGGCTTTTTAAGCTAAAGGTTTAAAACAAAGACCGATTTTTATCCTTTTTATGCATGAATGTATAACTGTGATCTCAAGCAGTTCCAAGAAAGTTCTAGAGAAAAATTCACCTTAGAAGATAATCACACATAAAAGAAATACATATTGATATAAATGTTTCAATCTTTTAGGGCCAAAAACTCACAGGTTAATGCAGCTCACCACAATTATACACCATGTCTAATCATATGATTTCCAAACCATAACTAAGCGTATACACTTGTATTTCTTAAATAAGTGGCATATGTTGTTCTAAAAATAAAATTAACTCAAGTTATGCACGCTAATTAAAGTCAACAAAAATGGAAGTATAGAAAGTGTCAAAGTTAGCTAATCAATTGCAAGCAAGTCAATAAGCATTCAAAAATTTTCAACAAAGATTCCTAAATATCAGTTAAATGGAACATGTCCCATCCCCACACCTAATCCATACATTGTCCCTAATGTAATTATATAAAGTAAAAGAAGCTAAAGTAGAAAAGTGAAGAGGAAAGAAAGTTTCTTTGTAAGTCAATCACCCAAGTCAAGGGGTTGGTGGGTAAGGAGGTTGGAATCCATGGTGTGCCCAATATGTTGTAAATTTTGCTTCATTCGGTACATCTAACGTTCAAGTTGAGCCAAACTAGCATCCAAGTTGGCCTGAGGAGGTAGGTGGGACAATCCGACTCTTTGAGGTTGGACGTGGGTTAGAAGTGATAGTTGGACTCGGATAAGTAAAGGGTAACTACCTACAACTCATTTCAGCGATGCACATCCTGCACAAACATTCCAAATCCAAAGCTTCTATAGCACAAGCCACAAGTATATCAGTATTTTCAGGATCCAATAATTTCAAATTAACGATCAATTGAGTGATATATGACTATAATACTAATGGTTTGGATTTCTTGTTTAATACAGATTGAAATTGAGTCAGAAACCAAAAACCCAAATTAACAGGAATTTGTTTTTCCATAAACTACAAAAAATAAAATTCAGCCTTAGAAAGTGTACTAGCAGAATCTTTTCCCTGAAAAATTATACGTTAAGAGTTAATGTTTGATTTTGAAAACAAGATTTTTTAAATATGAACTCTTAGATGCACTGGCGTTATATGGTTGAGGATCAACAGACCATTGAGTCCAAAGTTCAGAAGCATTAAAATCAGTATGATAATAACAACTGGAACTTACAAATGGTTCGTTGACTCGGTGTGATAACTGTGGTACCAGATAGAGGTTGTGTGTTAACTAATCCAGGGATGGGTAAAGCTAACTGGCGTGAGTTGTTCTTCTTGTGTGGCATGGTCCCAAGCTCTAGAATTTTGCATACCTGAAATCACTCAAATAAGAGCATAAAGCCAACAAAAATTTGCACTGGTGGGTGGCATAGGTTACAGTGGTAACGAGGGTAAAATTTTTGGCAGTTGTCGTTGGAATGGTATGGGTGTTAGTTGAATTTGTAGTGGGTCAGTGAAATTGCAATGGGTGGGTGAACTTGTAGTGGGTGGGTGAACTTGCTGTGGGTGAATGAACGTGTAAGGATGAAATTGCAGTGGGTGGGTAGGTGAGATAATTTTTTATGTCAATAATTAAACTAGAATTGAAAATATTGACATGTGAAAATACTAAAAGGAACGGAATAAAATTGACAGCTAAAAAACAAATTTTGAAATTTTGAAAATGAGAAATACTGGAAAATAGAAACAAAATTGAACATGAAATTTTTGGATTGCCCTCAAATGCACTTCTTTTAAGTCTTTAGCTAGAGGTGTTCATCAATTTACCTGATTAGAGATAGACTAGGGGTACCAACTCTATCTCTTCCACATTCTTGACTGGAGAATTCTCACAGTATAGTTTCAGGCGGTGTCCATTAACCTTAAACACCTTAGAAGTGTCTAAACTTTGGATTTCTATCACACAATGAGAAAATACATTAGTAGCAATAAATCGTCCGAGCTAACGAGTTCGTAATTTTCCTGAAAATAACTTAAGCTTTAAATGATAAAGAAGAACTTTTTGTCCTACTGAAAATTGCTTCCTTAAAATCATTTTATCATGAAAAGCTTTAGTTTTGTCCTAATAAATTTTTGCATTTTCATAAGCTTCATTACGGATCTCTTCTAACTCTTGCAATTGCAACTTTCTACTGTTACCAACCTCTACCAAATCGATGTTTAACTGCTTCATAACCCAGTAGGCTCTATGTTATATTTCCACAGGCAAATGACAAGGTTTATTGAAAGCTAACCTGTACGATGACATGCCTATTGGCGTTTTGTAAGCAGTTCAATATGCCTACAAGGAATCATCCAAACGTAAGCTCCAATCTTTTTTGTTTGGATTCACCACTTTTTTCAAAATTAATTTAATTTCTCGGTTGGAAACTTTAGCTTGCCCACTCGTCTGTAAATGATATGCAGGTGAAATACGATATGAAACACCATGTTTCTTCATCAATGTTCCAACAATTTTATTGCAGAAATGAGTTCCATTGCCACTAATCATAGCTTGAGGTATTCCATACCTAACAAAAATGTTAGATTTGACAAAATCGACTACAACCTTAGCATCATTTGTATGAGTAGATTTTGCTTCTATCCACTACGACACATAATCCATAACCAAAATGATAGAAGTCTTACCAAAAGATGAAGGGAAATGACCCATAAAGTCAATTCCCCGTATATCAAAAATTTCACATACCAAGATAATTGTAAGTGCCATTTGATCTCTTAGTCCTACACTACCTGTTCTTTGGCAACAATCATTAAACTTACAAAACATGTAAATATCATAAAATAATTTGGGCCAAAATAAACCACATTAAAGAATTTTACGAGCTATTCTTGTGGGGCCAAAGTGTCCCCCACACACAGATGACTGGCAAAAATTTAATATGGAAGGAATTTCATCACCTACAACACACCTTCTAATAATTTAATTAGCATAATATTTCCAAAGATGAGATTCATCCCATATGTAATATTTAGCCTCTCATATAATTTTATCCTTTTCAGCTCTAGATAAATCACTAGATAAGGACTTATTCACCAAGAAATTTACTATGTCGAAATACCAAGGAATTACTTATTAGATTTCAAAGAGACTTTTATCTCAAAATTCATCTTGGAAAACATCAGATGTATTGGTTGGAGTGATCCAGCTGAGATGATCAACCACCAAATTTTCAAATCTCTTCTTGTCACGTATTGCTAACTCAAATTCTTGTAAAAGTAAGATCCACCAAATCAACCTTGGTTTTGCCTCTTTCCTAGTCACCAAATATTTCAGAGCTGTATGGTCTGAATAAATTATCACTTGTGTACCCCATAAGTAAGACTGAAATTTTTCCAACCTAAAAACTACAGCCAAGGATTCTTTCTCTGTCGTGGAATAATTCTTCTGAGCATCGTTAAGTGTCATAGAGGCATAATAAATGACTTGAGGTACTTTGTCCACTTTTTGACCTAAAACTACTCCAACTGCATAATCTGATGCATCGCACATTAATTCAAAGGGAATGCCCACTTCGGTGGCTAAATTAATGGGGCTGTAGTGAGTTGTTCCTTTAGTTCATCAAATGCAATTTTGTATGGCTCATCAAAATCAAATTTCATATCTTTTTAGAATAGTCTACACATAAGATGAGCAATCTTCGAAAAATCTTTAATAAATTGCCTATAAAATCTTGCATGGCCAAGAAAAGAAAGAACTTCTTGTACAGTTGTGGGGTAAGGTAAAGATCTTATGACATCTATCTTTGTCTTATCAACCTCAATTCCCTTAAAAGAGATTGTATGACCTAAAATTATGCCTATATCAACCATAAAATGACATTTTTTATAATTTAAAACCAAATTAGTCTCAATGCAATGTTTAAGCATTTTCTCAAGGTTGATAATGCATGTTTCAAAAGATTCTCCATAAACTATAAAGTCATCCATGAAAACTTCCTTATAATCTTCCACGAGATTAAAGAAAATACTACATCATTGAAATGTCGCTGGTACATTACATAACTCAAATGGCATTCTTTGACAGGCAAAGGCGTTGAATGATCATGTAAAAGTTATTTTCTCCTGGTCCTTTGGTGCAACCAAAATCTGATAATAATCTGAATAACCATCTAGACAACAATTGTGAGATCTACCTACAAGTCTTTCAAGCATTTGAACAATAAATGAAAGCAAAAAATGATCTTTTCTAGTAACTGAATTTAGCTTCTTATAATTTATGCAAACTCTCCACCTATTTTGAACACGGGTGGGTATCAACTTACCATCACTATTTTCTATTACAGTTACCCTGATTTTCTTTAGAACTACTTAGACCGGACTTACCGAATTGTTATTTGAAATGGGATAGATAATCTCAGTATCAAGAAGCTTCAATATTTCCTTTTTCATCACCTCCATCATGGGTGGATTTAAAAGACGTTGAGGTTGCCTTACTTCTTTAGCTTCATCTTCAATCAAAATTCGATGCATACAAATGGTGGGACTAATGCCTTTTAAATCATCTACTGTCCACCCAATGACTTATTTGTGTTGTCTTAGCACCTAAATTAGTTGTTCTTCCTACAAAGGAGTGAGTTTATTTGAGATAATAATAAGTAAAGTACCTTGCTCACCCAAAACAGTTATTTTATTTGAGATAATTATAGATAAATTACCTTGATCACTCAAAACTATGTATTTTTAGATGGTTGGGCAAATTTTTCAGCTCTAATGTGGGCGATCGAATCAACGAAGTCAATAATTTTGAATTGTTTCAGAACAACTCCACATAAGGTAATTGCTTCACCATTTTCTTGGTTTTCTTCAATCTGCAGAACATGGCTTCAAATTCGTTATTGGGAACTAACATCTCTGTAAGTAACTACCACTACAACGCATCTCCAATTTCAATAATTGTCTCAAGTTCATCTCTTCCATTTAAGGAAGAATTTCTAAACCCAAGTGTCAATAAAATCCACAGAAACAACGAGTTGTTCATCATCTGAAAATTTCATGACATTGTTTATATTGAATTTAATTAATTCACCATCAAATTCCATAGTCAACAATCCATTATGAACATCAATTTTTCTTTTAGTGGTTTTCAAAAACGGTCTTCCAAATAAAATTGGAGTTAAAAAAGATACATCCTCACTACCCATCTGTAAAAGGTAAAAATCAGCTGAAAAAAGCATTTCACCTACTTGAACCAAAATATCCTCTAACACGCCTTTTGGTTAAGCATTCGAATGATCCGCTAATTGAATCACTACATTAGTCTCTTTGAGGGGTCCTATGTTTAAGGACTTGTAAACATCATAAGGCATGACATTTATTTATGCACCCAAATCCAACATAGCTTTTTCGATTCTTAAATTACCAATTTTATAAGGGATAGTGAATATACTTGGGTCCTAACATTAGGTGGTATCTTTTTCTTCTGAAGTATTGTAGATACGTTCTCTCCCAATTGTACTTTCTCATCATTTTTCAATTTCAATTTTGAAGTGCAGAACTCCTTTAGAAATTTAGCATAACGAGGAATTTGCTTAATGGCATCAAGCAAAGGAATATTTACCCGGACTTTTCTGAAAGTCTCCAATATCTCTTTCTCTTGCTCCTCTTTCTTTGCTTTGGCGAATCGACTAGGAAAAGGGGGCAACACAACAAATTTCTACAAATCTGAATTTGTTTTTGCTCCTTTTTCCTTTTTTGGCTAGTTAGGTACTTCTTTTCCTAATTCTTCTTCGATCCCCCTTTTGGGGATTTTTAAAGAAGGTCCTTTAATTCTTTACCACTACGTATGATTTTCTGTCGGTAATTATTAACGGTTTCGTTTCCGTCGGTAATTTTTCATTGCTAAAAACTAATTTTCTTGTAGTGCAACATGACAGCTTTGGAACTTTGCTTGGGATTGATTTCTGTTTGAGCGGGAAATTTTCTAGAATTTCGCGCCTGTAATCAATTAATGGTTCTTTCCATTTAGTTCAATTGATTTTCAAGATTTTGAATAATAGCTTGAGTATCTTACTAAAATGTGATAGTGTTAGTAGCCAAAGATTTAACTATATCTTCTAAAGAGGACTTACCTTTTGAATTGTGTGCCAATTGTTGATGTTGTCTAGAAATATAAGGTTACCTATATTGTTGGAAATTTTAAGTAGCTTATTGTCCTTGAGAGTTCCTATAATGCAGATTTGGATGGTCACACTAACTTGGATTATAGGTGTTTGAGAATGGATCATATTTCCTTTGAGTTTGCCCAGCCAATCCTCCCATAGCATTGACTTGTTTTGCACTTTCCTCTTGCAAAATTGAGCATACATCAGTAGAGTGTCCCAACATTAAACATATTCTACACGCCTTTGCTTCTTCTATCTTTGTGACCACGAGTTGCCGCACCAAAGATGTAAAATCGTCTAATCTCTTCTCCAACACTAACACATTCACTTGTTTTGAACTATGGCCAGGGCATATCCTAAATTGATGTGCGTTTGAAGCCATGTTCACTATCAAATCTAGTGCGGCTATCGAAGTTTTGTCAACAAAAGCTTACCACTTGCAGCATTGATCATACTCCTGTTTTTCAGCAAAAGACCTTCATAGAAGTATTAAATCAACAGTTGATCATTTATTTGGTGATGGGGACAACTGGCACACAACTTCTTGAATCTTTCCCAATATTCATATAGTGTGTCACCCATGTGTTGTCTAATAACACAAATTTCTTTTCTACTATTGGTAGCTCTTGATGCTGGAAAATATTATTCAAAGAATAGTCTCTTTATTTCAGCTCATGTCTACACAGTTTTACCAGTGGAGTAATACAACCAATCTTGAGCATCATCTTTGAGAGAAAACGTGATTCTAAAGAATTAAAATTGACAAAAATTAGAAATAAACATAAATAATAAAATATGGAAAATTAATGAACAATCCTTGATTTTTGGTCACCTACGTTATCAAATTAGTATGGATCATCGATACAAATTTAAATTAAATCCATCAACAAATGCTTATTAAATGGTGTTATCTCATAGGATTAAATGAATAGAAACATATATTCTAATTACTCTTATTAACCAACAACTTAGATACGATCTTAAGTTTAATTAATTAATAGCTTTAAGAACTAAGAGAATCAATGAGTAAGACAATACACATACAATATGTATTTAATCTAGATAAATGTCTTTCATAGAATTTCCAATCCTTAACATAAAAGATGGTAATCCTATTTGTCACTTTTGACTAGCAAAATTGAACCTCAAATCCTACAAATCTGACTATAAATTAAATAAATTAATTTCTAGTTGTGCATCCTAGAGATCAATCAATTCAATCATAAAAAGTAATTCTAAAGGCACTTAATATTAGTCATGAAATAAACTTTATTAAGAAAATCTCACACATACTAGATGATAACGATGGATTCCTTCAACCACAAAAAAAGATTTAGCTACTCATAACAGTGATGAAACTTAACAGAAGAATAGCAGAACGTCTGGTCTCTATATCTTCCTTTTTTTCCAAAAAAACGGGAAAAAAACTCTCTGAAGAAAATAAGAATGTGAATGATAAGTTGTCAGGGGGTGGGGGTTTGTCCTTTCTTTTTAAAGTTATTTGATCATATATACTCTCCCATGAAATCAGGTAGCAGATTCTCAAATAAGGAAAACAACTTAATTAATTCTCGAAATAATTAGAATCCTAAATCTATCGAATCTCCTTTCAAATCAGACTCTAGTGATAAACTTTTTCTTTGGACGTTCCTATGCTTAGTCAAAAACTTGTTTGCCAGCTAGAAATTCGAATTGCCTTTGCGTTTCTTGCATCTTTTTTATTCAAATTCAACTCCCATGTGTTTAAAATCTCCTAATAACAATTAAGAAACAAGTCTATTAAATTTAAATAAAAATTTCAACACATTAAAGGGATTTATATCTAATGTTAGTCCAAAAAAAAATAACTTATCACTTAATTATAAGAAAAAAAATTTTGTGGTGGTACAAGAAATTTTAATTGTATAATTAATTATATATGGTGGTTGTATAATATCATTGTTATTATAGGGATGGTTCTATAAAATGTCGGTTTTTCACTTGTTTCTGATAGGTAAAATTCTTCCGTGTTGTTGGGTCTGGCTTTCTCTCCTCTCTACGGTTTCACTTTCAAATGTTGGAAATGGCTTAGATTAGGGAGATGTTAAATACCAATACCAATACCATTGACAGGGAGATGTTTAATACTATGG
This sequence comes from Erythroxylum orinocense, assembly GCA_025531955.1. NCBI lineage: Eukaryota > Viridiplantae > Streptophyta > Magnoliopsida > Malpighiales > Erythroxylaceae > Erythroxylum > Erythroxylum orinocense. Next base: position 11,402 of record JANZLX010165565.1, read on the forward strand.
ATTAAATAATTCTATTTTATGTATTGAATTTTAAGTCATTGAAGCGAAGTTATAGCTAAGCAACTCAAGTCTGCATGTTACTAAAAATTGTGTGAATATTTTAAGTTTGTCTCTTACAGATATATTAAAATTTAAATTTAAATACTATAGCTAGTAATGAATGGAATTGTCTTGTAGTTTTATGTGTAACAAAATATTCATTCTCTACATGGTAAAGTAATGAAGTGCCAACTATTTGATACAAAATATATATAAAGATATGCTTAGCTAAATATGTAAAAAAAAGAAGAGAGAAATTGAACAAACTCATGATGTCATTCAAACTATGTTAAGAAATCCCCCAAGAAACTAGATTTTGGTCTTGTAGTGTCTACTGCTCTTCTTCCAGTGATAAGCTCCAGTAAAATAACTCCAAAATCCCCCAAACAAAAAGATTTAGGCTCGGTTCTCATCCAATGATACGATGTTGTTCATGTAGAATTAGAAATAAAACTATTTTTATATGTTTTGTTTAAAGGTTTTCGAAGTATTTCTTCGGAAGTATTGAGTCAGTACGTGAACTAAAAGGCTTATATCTGACTTGAAAATCAGTTTAGGTTGTTTTAAGTTTGTCTGATTTGTATAAATTGATGCTTACGCTTTCTTGCTATCACTCATGGGTTTTGACAACATATGTAAAAAGACAAATAATTTTGGCTTAGCCTTTATTCCTTGTACTCTACTCTTTATATAAAGTAGTCGGTTGTAACAGAAAGATATGAAAAGATCTAAAGAAGAAAAAAATAAAAGAGAAAGAAAAGGATAATGTAGTGGATCAAAGGATGGATATGGACTGAAGAGAGAATGGGCTGGACTATTAGTCCAGAACCTTTATCTCAGGCCCAACAGCTAACAACTACACTTTGACCACCAAGTTGACCACCAAGTTAAACTAAACCCTTTGACCATCGTATTTCCTTTCTAGGTTTAGATCTCTTCTTTAGTTGTCTTCATATGCCGCCGCAAGCTCGAAGTTAGGTGAGATCGCCGCCGCAAACTGGACCGTAGATGTTGTCAACGCCAAGCTTGAGTAGTAGATCGTGGAAAGAAGACTTCGGTAGAGCCTTTGTGAAGATGTCCGCGAGTTGAACGTTGCTAGAGACGGGAAGAAGATGAATGATGTCCTTCTGGAGTTTTTCACGAACAACATGGCAATCGATCTCGATGTGCTTTGTGCGTTCGTGAAAGATTGGATTTTCGGCGATGTGTATGGCCGAGAGGTTGTCGCAATAGAGGTTCGCCGGTTGGAGATGGTCGATCCCGATGTCTTGAAGGAGGTAGAATAGCCACTGGAGTTCATAAGTTGTGGTAGCAAGAGCTCTATATTCGGCTTCAGAAGAACTTTTGGAGACCGTTGGTTGCTTCTACGATTTCCAAGAGATCAACGAGGAGCCGAGGAAAATATAGCATCCAGTGATGGATTTTTGGGAGTCGGGGCAAGTTTCCTAGTCAGAATCAGAGAAAGCACAGAGCTTGAGTGGTGAGTCTCGGCAGAAGAATAGGCCTTGACCCAGTGATTACTTCAGGTAGCGAAGGATGCGATGTGCCACTTGATGATGAGAAGTTGTTGGTGCAGTCATAAATTGCGAAAGTTGTTAAACGACGAAGGAAATGTCGGGTCTTGTAGTGGTTAGATAGAGAAGCTTACCAATCAAGCAGCGGAAGGAAGAGGGATCAGCGATGTGGTCTCCAGATGAGGACAGTCAGAGATCTGAGGCCATAGGAGTGGCAGCTAGTTTGGATAGCAGGAATCCGGTGTCTTGAAGTAAGTCAACTGTATATTTGTGTTGACTCAGATTTATACCAGCAGAGGATCTTGCTAATTCAAGTCCTAAAAAATATTTTGCGAGGCCGAGATCTTTGATTTTGAAGGCATTATCAAGGAAATCCTTGGTGGTTTGTATAAGGTGCAAGTTATCACTGGCCAGTAGCACGTCGTCAACATAAACAAATAAGATGATAAAGTGTGTACCTTCTATTTTTATGAACAATGAGTGATCTGATTGTGACTGAGCAAAGCCTGTGGAAAGAAGAGCAGATGTTAATTTATAGTGCCGTTGGCGACTTGCTTGTTTCAGACCATAAATGCTCTTTTTGAGATGGCAAATAAGATCTGCACGTGGAAGAGCTAAACCGGGAGGAGCCTTCATGTACACTTCTTCAAGTAAGTCTCCGTGTAGAAATGCATTGTTTATATCCAACTATTGCAATAACTAGTTTTTCTGTGCTACTAATGCCAATAGAATTATGATGGTTGTCATTTTTACCACAGCGGAGAATGTGTCTGTATAGTCCAAGCCTTCTTGCTGAGTAAAGCCTTTTGCTACTACACGGCTTTGGCACCTTTGGAGACTCTCGTCTACATTGAACTTCAGTTTGTGGACCCATTTGCAGTCAATTGCCACTTTTCCTGGAGGTAAGGGTTTAAGTTCCCAAGTGTTATTTACTTCTAGGGCTTTTAATTCTGTTTACATTGGTTCGCTCCATTCTGGATTTTGGACTGCTTCTTTATAGGTAATAGGCTCTTTGAGTGAAGAGAGCCTAGTGGAG
>JANZLX010165666.1:0-13977 GCA_025531955.1 Erythroxylum orinocense
AGTTTTGTTAAAGATGAGATTGAGTTTAAGACGAATTATATGAATTGAGTATTATATGAGGATGAAATTTCCAGTGGGGAAATTATATTGTTTTGATTTTGTATAAGAATGAATAAAGAGAAAAGAATTGAATAATATGAGGAAAAAAAATTTATACCAGATTTTCGGATTGGTTTAGTCTTAGGGTTTCCAACGTGGCATGTGAGAATTTTCGAAAATTTTCGTTACCTGGATGTCGGAATTTGTTTCAGTTTGATTGAACCATTTGTTTGCTTCATTTTTTATTTGCTTCCGATTAGTTTCGCTTCGAAATCCGTTCCTTCGATTTCTGCTTTCTATTTTATTTTTGCATTTTGTTATCCTATTTTTCGATCCGTTCATTAGTTTCGATTTGTTTTCCGATTTGCGATCCGTTCATTACTTCATTTGGTTCGCTTTTTGTTATTCATTTTTTTTCGGTTGGGGTCCGGTTCCGAGATCGCGTCCTAACATATACGACTCCTAATAATTAAGTATAAAAGAAAATCAAAGACACTAATTTTGTTTGCCACTTTAGTCTAATAAATGCCTTTACATATTAGGTTGTACTTTTTATTTCCCATCTATCCTAAATACATGGAAAAAAATTTATTTAGGTGATATATTCTCCTCTCAAATATACACCATAAATAGAATAAATCCCCATACATGAAGACTTTTATACTCTATTTTTCCCTTGAAAGTGAACTGTAATTATCTAAGGGTAAGAGAGGTTATTTGGGTGTTCTTAGCTAAAAAATTTTAAAGTCATTTGTTTGTATCTATTCAAGTGCATACATATTCCACCCTAAATGTATTAAAAGTCATAATGCATTTTCCTCACGACCTTATTTATATTGCATTATTCTCATCATGTTGAGCATGCCTAACCACTTCTAATGTAATTAAAATTTCTAAAGCCACATTTTAATAGGCATTGTCTATCATATTAAAAATTGATGTCCACCATTCATCTTCCACATAACTGCCCCTTTAATCCACTAAATTTGCATATTCCAAGTCATTCCAATCTATACTTCTATTTTCTTCAAAAGTTCTAAGATTGAAGTAAATGTACCATTTAAGATGGTTGTCATCATAGAATGTAAGTATAGGGTGTTCATTTTGGATTCTAGCTTATACGTATACTTTGCTAATAAAGCCACCTCAAATTACTTATTCCTTCTTCCTTTTCTTGTTAATGGTTGGATTTTCACATTTATGGATGGTGAAAGGTATAAAAATCAAATTATTTGACAACTTATGAAGGATTGCAAAAATTCCAAAAAGTTGAAGTTTTGAGCCCTAGGTTTCCAAAATATGGATTTGAAGGATGAAAAGTGATTGAATCTTATTTAGAATGCAGGAGTAACGTCAAAAACTTGATCGAATTTATTGAGGAACGTGATTTGGGAAATGGATGTTTGAAAGGTTTAAGAGAAATTAAGAAAAATTTAAAAGAGTGTCGGAAGTAGAGGTTTAGGACAATCCTCTATTGTGTTTAATTTTTAAGACACAATCTCTATCATAAATGTGGCACAAACCTAAGGATAATTCTAGGTAGAAAAATTTAGGACATATGTGTGGCCTAGACTATAGAACCTCCTAAAAATGTTCTCAATAGTCCATGCCTAACACGCTTGTGCCTAAGACATGTTTTTAAGGAAAAAGATAATAAGATCCATGGCTAGTCGACCATGCATAATATTGTTCCTTTTGGCTTGTAGACACGCTCCATAATATAAGGGCATCCTAGGCCTTAGATTTACCTAGAAAAACTTATATATGAGCATATTGCAATTAAGAATGAGATTGGGATGGGCCTAACTTGAAAATTTAAGCTAGGGACTAGTCTTAACTTGCATTTCGATCAGGTCTGGAGCTCATAGCCTAAGCTCAAGTTATATTAGGTTTTAGGCTAATCAGACACCAGGATAGGAACCTGAGCCCAGTTTTGAGTAGCTCGAAGCTTAGTTACAAAAATTAATTATATTACTCAATATAAAACAATTTTTATATGGAAAATCTACATTAATTTATAAGGAGACTTTATATTTAATTATAGATGAAATTAAGAATATAGTTAAATGTGTTTGCTTAGTGATTTAGAAGTACAAACTTGTGGATTTGAACTTTTTGACTCGTGTGTTTATATACTTTCAAAAGCATATAAACATACTAAAGTACATAATTTCATCAATGATGAAATATATAAAAAATTGAGATTGTTTTGTATATTTATTTTCATGAAAAAATAAATTATGAATATCAAGAGAGTAAGTAAACATAGAGACCACAGAAAAAGAAAAAGGAAAAAATCCACTTTGGAGATGGAGAAGGAAACAAGTAGTGATGTTGAAAGACTTTTAAACTATTAAAGCAATTGAAAATTGCAATCTTTATGTTCCTTGACAATAATGGTGAATGAAGATTCTACATACACTTACAATAAACTCAATAAAATCACCAAAATCAAATCCACTAGTTACTACCAAAATAACTAAATCAAACAATTAAAAATATTTTTTAAAAAAGAACATTATTTTAGTCACTAAATTGTAACAGCAAAAAACCTTGAATTCACAAGTAAAAGAGATAAGTAATTAAGAGTAAAAGAAGCGGAAGCAACATAGTGATTATAAGTCAACAATTGATGGGAGTAAAAGAAAAAAGCTATGTCTACTATGCAAACTGATATGTGCTTAATTGATTACATATTTATTCAATAACATTTAGTGATTAATGATATGAAAATGTTTAAGGTACTCACTTTAGTTTATATACGATTTTAGGTGTAATTCGAAAGCAAAAAAGCTAAAGTGATTTAAGAGCACTATATTTGAGTTATTTTTCGAAGATTCACATTCACTTATCTTTATGGAGCAAGAAGAAGAAGAGGATAAAAAAGAAAAAAAATGTTATGTTTTCATCTAGGAAAAGTAAGGCTGAAGCATTTTAGAGAGTAAAGGCTTTGTTTTGATTGGAAAAATGGGGCAAAGCTCCATTCCTTTGGAGACCCATGGAGAGTTAGCTTATTGACACCGGTTCGGAGGTGACATTGATGCCGAAGAACCTAGTTAAGCATACCCTTCATTGTGTTTGTTATTTTTACTCTCTTTTAAGATTGTTTACATTATCTTGTGTTTATAGATTAGGTGTTGTTTAAGAATTGTTGGACCCCGTTTCCGGAGCCCAACATCAGACATGGGATCGTGAAGCTTGAGTGTGGAGGAAGACTTAGAGGCCAAGGGGTCAGGCGTAGACAAGGGTGTTTGCCATGACTAGAGAGGAAGCAGCAGCTGCACCTAATGCTGTCACAGGTATGGCTCAGTTATTTGATTAACAGATGGGAAGTAAAAAGTTGAAAAATGTCGAAAAAAATGTCTTCGGAATGAGTTTCTGGAAAAGTTCACTACGGCGAACTCCATTTTTCTTGCACATATATGTTTTGATATTTTGGCCATAACCTTTACTGTAGATGTCCAAATTGAGTGATTTTTGATTTGGTGTAAACTAGAGACATAGGGTTACAAATTGTATGAAGGAATCAAGTCTAAATTCAATTTCTAAGAATCTAAATTTTTGGATGGAAGTGGAGCGTTAACACCAAAAAACCTCTTCTACTTCATTTCCAAGCTCATTTCAACCCAATATCCATAACAAATACATCAAAATCTATCTTTGATCATTAACCAACAATAAAACCTTTCACTTCTAACTATTACTACTTATGGTTCATTCAACCAAACAAGATGGAATAAGACTTATACTTCGTTGTTGATGCTTTAAACTCTTCAAAATCTTCAAGAATCTCCAAACCCTAGCTTTTCTCTTCTTTGTCTTCTTTTTCTTCTTCTCTCCCATGACACTCTCTTCTTTCTCTCTTCATTTTATTTTTCTTCTTCTAATTTCTCCTAAATTCTTAAGTGTATGCAAAAAATGCCCTTATACATTCTTACAACATTAACACTTAAATTCCATAAATCTATGCAATAAATCCTCCTAACAATGACATGCCAATTTAACTCCAAAGAAAATGATTTATTCTATCAAGACCTCAAAATAAATTAAATCATGCTTATTTATAAAGACAAAAATTTGGGGGCCAACAAGAATGCTTTTGATGCTCTATTGAATAATTTTTTTTGAAAACCCATTGCTAAAACTTAAATGTGATACGTAATAGTCAGGTTTGAATTTTTTTGTAGCAACTAACGGCATTATATCATTAAGGATAACGTAACATAGGTTAAATAATCCGAGCTTGTGAGATAATTGTTTAGATTGGCATGTTTTTCTCATTTATAGGGTGGTTGTCTGATTAAACTTAGAGAGTGTCTCTTAGGATATCTAATAGATAGGTTTATTTAAACAGCTCTTCTTAATTAACTATAACCTAAGGAAAGACTGAGATTAGCAGAGCTTGTTGTTAACCTAAGACCAATAGTTCAAAGAGAGGTGTTAAGATAACAAATCAATGAAATATGTCTAACTAGGTATAGGTTAAGATTGAACTAAAGAATCGGATCCCTAACAAATTCATCACTTTCATCATTTTTGCATGTTTTCTTTACATTGTTTTCATTAGTTTAGTTTTATTTTATTTTCTTATTTGAAAACAAACAAACCCCCATAACTAAAACACTAATTATTTTCATTTCAAAAGCTTTACACACTCTCTCTATAGGATCGACCTAGACTCACCACTACTATAATTGTAAGTCTAGTTTATTTTGCATAGTGTTACAATGCACTACTGTCAATTTTGACGTCGTTGCTGGAGAATATGGGGCTTTAGTATTTTTCCTTGATTTTAATTGGTGTTTTATACATATTTGTTTGTAATTAGTTTCTATTTAATTGCTTCATGATCTTTTCACTTTTTTTTTGGTGTTTGTCGTAGTAAAAGAAATTTACATGGACAGAACTAATTTTTTCTATAACTCATATTCTCAATCCTACAACTATGTCTGGATTGATCATACTAACTTTAGTTATGAATGGGATAGCTAGCATAATTACTTTCATGATAGTTTGTAGTGTGCATAGAAATTCCCACATACACTAGAAGCACCTTATTCCAAATCAGGTACATCTATGGAAGAATTACTTAATATTATAATTGCTAACAATATTCAGCTTCAACAAAGTTTCCAAAAGTCCCAATAAGATGTAAGGCACTTTTCCCAAGATACATGGTCTAGCATCCAAGATTTGGAAAACTAACAAAAATTAGGTACTTCTCTAGAGGAAATAGTTAATGTTTGTGTTACTAATACTTTGTAATTTCAATAGTATGAGATGGAATTCTATCAAGACACAAATTTTAGAATCCAAAAATTTGCAAGCCAAATGGGTCAGCTGGCAGAAGCTCTCGACCACCTAGTATCACAAGGCGAAGAAATGCAACCATATCAACCTGAGGTGTACCCAAGAGACTGTAATAGTCAGATTCCAAAACTACTTAGTGTTAGAGTGTTAGATTACTTAGTCATATGAATTGTATCATATTAGAATGAATTTGGTGCATTTGTGATATGATTTTATGATTTCATTCACATGCATAACATGAGCATATACACGCATGAATTTTGATTTAGAAAAATTGCACTCAACTGATATGTTCTGGGATATGAAAGTTTCTAAATAATTGTGACATGATTGTGCATTTCTAATGTCTTGTATTTTGATGTACCAATAAAAAATTGATGAATTACAAATTCATATATACGTTTAGACTAGGAAAATTTTCAAGTAACAAGACAAGTTGGCATGTGGAAATTTAGGATGACTAAGCCTATAAATTAAGTGGCATATGGCAGTAGAATTTAAGTGACAAATGGCCTAGGAACTAAGTGACATTTGGCAGCCTAAAGAGAGGACATGTAGCTAGCCTAGACACTTGAAAAGTGTCCTTAAACACATCCTCCACTCACACCACACAACATACATATGAAAAAGCCTCTTCATTTATTGTTTCCTGCTGAAACTCTCTGCTTCTTCTCCCTTTTACTGCAAAAACCTACTTCTCCCTCACATCTCTATGTTTTTTGCTGAAACTCTCTCCTTCTTCTTCCTTTTACTACAAAAACCTACTTCTGCCTCACATCTCTATGTTTCTGCCTAAATTCTATTTAATTTCCATACCAAAATCCATGCAAAAATCCTCCATAAAGATAGTTATAAAAACAAAACATTATTGTACTTGTTGTTATCTTCTTGTATTTACTGAAACCATCCTACTCCCACCTTGTTCCTGAGATGATCTTGCCATGTGAGGAAAAATAGGCTTGATACATTGAGGTGGCATTTGAGCTATACAAATAAGTGAAATGATGATCTTTGTGGAAGGCAAAAAGGAGCATTAGAGTGGTCTTAGCTCTTGAATATTTCAAGAATAAACAATAATAAATAATAATAAGTAAACAATAATAAATAATAAGAAATTAAAAGAGTACATAAAAATATTGAACTATCTCATGAACAAGATTTAATAATACGATTAGGTTATTCTCAATGACTTACCCTCTATTTTTGTGCCTTTAGTGGGCTTAGTATTTCTGACAATTACAATGGCTTCTCTATCTCTTCATGTTTTTTTTCGGTACTTACCCTCTATTTTTTTGCATTTAGGGGGCTTAGTATTTCTGGCAATTGCAATGGCTTCTCTATCTCTTCATGTTCAATACGGTACAGACGCTTATGACCTCCCCCTCTATGCCTTGCGGTAATGATTCCTCTGGCATTACGACCTTTACCATAGCGACAACGTAACTTTGATACGTTATTCACAACAATCAGACTTTCGCTAAGACATAATAAAAGGATCCATACACTCACACTAACCCATCAATTTGGGATCCAATTCAGGATTTTCCTTAGGCGGTGTCGAGAAGGAATTGGAATGTAAACAAGAGTAATTTCAAACTGATTCATAATCAATCATTGGCAGAAGACGTGTAAGGAATTGAGAAAAAAAAAGAAGTTGTAGCAAAAAGGTATGGTATTCGGGGAATTTGCCCTATATGTGCAAATAAAAATCAAGTGAATCTTTACTCGGAGTAGAGCACAAACCTAAAAATAATTGAAAACCCCATTCTATCCCCTAGGAACCATACGTGTACCTTTTGATACATACGGTTCAACAAAAATAAAATTGCGAAAAAAGAATCAATGTGTAAATTCCAGTCCTCTTTTTCTTTTTTTGGATTTCTCATAATGATCAAATTATATCTGGACTTGTTTCCACTTTTCCAGTCATTCTTGATACAATTTTTAAATATTGAATCTTTCGTTATTTAAATTGTATATCTCCGTCACTTGTAGTTATTTATCATTCAATGAATGACTGAAAAATGATCTACCGGATCTCATTAGAATGTTTGTTATTTTGTACATAAGCAAAATATTCAAAATCTTACTTTTTTTATACACTTCTTTCAATTTTTGGGAAGTATCATTATCATCCAATAAAAAGGGTTTCCATTCTTTCAAATGAACGATTTGAAGACCTATTAGTTCCAACAACTGGATGTTGCTATTGAAATAGCTCGCCTAGCTGTATTTTCGACTACTCCACCCATTTCATAAAGTATTCTACCCAGCTTAATGGCAGCTACCTGAGGTTTCATGCAGTTTTTTAGCAAAAAATGGGTTTTTTTTAGAGAAAATCCAAAGTACGTTGAAAGGGTGAAAGTAGAATATTACCGAAGCTGCCAACAAAAGAACTATACCATTTGATCCCCTTATCAGGCAAAAAATTGTAAAAAAAAAAGGCATCACGGGGGGATTGTACCATGAATCCGTTGATTCTATATGACTTATTACTACCCTTTTTCCGCTTTATTCAAACATGGGATCGAGAGTGTGGATTTTTACTTCACAAAAGGTTATGCTAGATCCTGTATCTATCTGTATATACAAATAGATAGACATATGGACTCACACCAAAAAAAAAAGATGAAGTACCCTGAAAAAACTAATTGTTCCAAGAGGTTGTGGTTTACCCTGTGGCGGATGTCAGCGGTTCGAGTCCGCTTATCTCCAACTCGTGAATTTAGCCAGTAAGGCAACAGGTTTTGGTCCCGGTATTCGAAGGTTTGAATCCTTCCATCCCAGAGCATAGTTTTTTTTATTCTTATTATTCTATGGTTCATTTACATTGACATATAATTGAATTGAAACAAGAGTCTGACGAATAGAAGGATAGGTGTTAGCAAAATTTTATGATGACTAAGTTGGATGGATTGAATGTAGTGCTGATGTTGAAGTTGTGCTTGAAAATGATGGATGAATTGGTTACTTTTCTATTTTATTTTTGGATGCATGAAAATAGTAGTTTATAAGCTATTATATGGATGGTTTAAGTTGGGATTGAAAGTATAATTGATGACGAATTCATGCTAAAGATAGGTGTTATTAAGGTGTTTTCAAATCTAGAAAAGTTAGGACTATATGTATGATGGTATAAAGTGAATGGATGAAACAAATGAGTAGATTTTTGTGAGATTTAATGTAACCAATACGGAAGCTATACTAACATGAAATGAGTAGCTTTATAGGACATGAATTTTGGAAAAATTCAAGTCGTAGTGATGTCTCTAAGTATGTGAAATTCTTGAAGAATTGAGGAAGAAAGACAGTGCACGATCATGGCTTGTTGTACTAGCTTCTGTCACAATCATGGCAAGGCCCCTCATAATCATAAGCATGGTTTTGGAATGTTAATTTCTGCTTTGTGTACATGTTGAACCAGTTAAGGAAAATTCACTCTAAATTGTTGTACTTGGACTTGATTAAGGCTTGGAATGAACCTAGATTGTTACTTGATTAATTGGTTAAGAGCTTGACAAGTTAAGGTTGTTAATTGAAGTCATAACTTATAGAATGGACTGTTTTGATATCTATGTATCCAAATCTAGACATTATGAGTTGTCAAGGGAATAAGGGCATTCTTATGAATGCAAACATGATCTTAAGGATATGAATAATATGTTTTAGGTGTGAACGTAAGAGCATTAAAGAACAAGAGGTAATAGTGAATGAGAATTAGGTAATTGTATGAATATATATATATATACATATATATATATATATGTATGTATGTATATACATACATACATATATATATACATACATATATATATACATACATATATATATATAAATCAATTAAGCATGCATTAAAACATGACATATATACATGTTCATGATTGTATATTCATATGATCAAACAAATTAGTGATTTGTGAATTATGTGTGTATTACATGACGATAGATGCGCATAGTGGTCGTCAATATCCAGACATTGTCAAAACATCAGCGCAATATCTTTTTTGAAGCATATTATTAGTTAACTTAGATGTGTAAACTTAATTATATGTGCTTCTATGAATTGAATGTTTAATCTAAAATGTGTGTACAATTGATTGATAAATGACGGACTTAGATCTGAGGAACTTGATATACGACATACATATACGGAAATGAAAGTATGGCATATGAAATGATGCATCTCATCACATCAAAATACATGATCAGATAAAGGAGTTGTGACCAGAGTGACCGATGTGCAAAAAAGAGCTTTGAGCTCAGGATTGTGAAAAAAAGCCTCAGGCTCAGATATCATGGACTCGGTATCCATAATGGATACGAGCTAGAAATGATCTCGGTATCCACAATAGATACGGGACAATAAATTAGGTTGATAGGCACTTGGTCATAACAAAACAAAATGAGAATGAAACACATGTGCATTTGCATTTACATCCTACATATGTCATATGATTGAATTGAAGTGAAATATTGAATTGTTTTCAAATAGTGAAATATAGTTGAAGTAAATAAGGATGTGTTGTGATATGCAATATTAGCTTACATGATGTACTTGTTGAAATATGATGAAATGTAATGTGGTATTCAATACTAGGTTATATGATATACTTGTTTTTATGATCTGACTTGAGTGAATACATCGATGATGGTTCACTCACTGAGTTTGCAAACTCATCAAAATTACAATGTTTTTTTTTTCAGTTTCAGAGGAGTTTTAACTACTAAGGTGTTATAGTAGAAGTCTAGTACTTACATTTTGGGGACGAGAATGGCTCAAAGGTTTGATCAGCTGAATTTGAGAAGTCTAGATAGATGTCTTGTGTAATAGCACCCCATTTCATGTTATATTTTTTATTATGAGATTTGAACTTATAAAAATGTTGTGTAATTATATGTGGAATCTAAATTGTAATAACATGTGACTTTTATTGTTAATGAAATGGGAAGAAATGAGTTTTTAGAATGCTTATGATATGTTTAATGTCTTTAATAAGTTGGTTTGATTATCCTAATGTATCATTTTCATAGAGTATGTTCTCAAATATCCTCTGGTATGTTCGGGTTTATGCTTTATGGGAGTGGTATGTTACAGAGACGTTAATGTAGAAAACTTACAAAGTGAAGAGGAGATTAAGAATCTTGAAATGCCTACTCAAGGAATTATTTGTGAAGCAGAAGAAGTGGAGAAGGAGCTCGAAGTAGAAAATGATACATCATTCAGCTCGAAGGTGAGTACTGAGTCCATAATTATTTTTAGGACTAACTCTTCACCTTTACATAGAATATTGGAGAAATTAAAAGAAAAAAGAAAAGTTAAAGAGACATTTGAGATATTTCTGGAGTGCATGGACTTAGTAAAGATTGGAAGTTTAAGGATAGGAAAGACACTAGAGGGGGATGATCATAAACCTAGAACCTACTCGGAATAACCTTGTGTAGATGAAGAGCATGTGATACCTGAGGATCATAATTTTGTCACGTGAGGAAAGTATGGAGTGGAGCCAATGACACTAAACAAAGTCATTTCATGGGAGGCAATCCAAGGGAAGTTAATTTCTTACCTTCACATTTTTGCGTTTCTTTTTATATGAATGTTTGTTTTTAAGTTTTCTTGTTTCTTGCTTGTTTTTAAGTTTTCAATAAAATGAGAGAGAGAATAAAACAAAAAAAACATTTTCTCTTTTTCTATTGCTTCTAGGATTATATATTCATGGTGTGAATTGACTAAAAGAATCCATGGCAACTTTATCATGTACTTTTGCTCTTATGATTAGTCAATGTGCATTATCTTTAGAAGAAAAGTGACTAGTGGTAGAAAAAAGCTAGTGAGATTTTGAGCCTTATTAGATTGAAAGATCCATATTAGTCTCATTGTCTTTTATTTATGTGTGACCTTCACGATACGTACATCCTGACTTTGCCTTGACTTTCTATTTGAGATCACATTTTTATCACATGCATGAACATGAAAATGATTAGGCATTCTTTGTTTCAAGAGCTACATTAGCCAAATAGACTACCTATTCATATAATTTTTCTTTTGATAAGCCCCTTTGAGATTTATTGACGTTTCTTTTTGTGCTAACCACATTACATGCTTTAAACCTAACCAAATATCCTACCCAAGCCTTAAAACTAATGGAGCATTTTTTATTGTTGAGTTTATGGATGTACAAAAGCATTTATTAGGGTATGCATATGTGTGGGATGGTTATAATTGTTGGGATGAAAATTTATGTCTTATCAATAAAATTCCCATGTTGATGTAGCTTCTTTTCAATTTTTAAATGAAAAGAAAAAAGAGAGAAAAGAAAGAAAAGAAAGAAAAGAAAGAAAAAAATGTTTGAGTAAAAATATCGAGGAGGAAATACATTTGTTTTGAAAAATTGGGATTGGCTTCTCCTCCTAAAGATGTATTGAATGGGTGATTTGCTTACAATGCATATGAGGTATATGGGGCTTTGAAGGATCACTCATTATATTTTGAATGTATTGTCATCAATTGTATGATTGATTCCTTCTAATTAGTTATATTTCATACGAATTGTGGTATGAAAGTTTGAATTTTGGGCTAGGAAACATAGTTTTTGCATTCATCATAATTGATGTACACAATTGTAAGTGAATGTTAGTTTTTACACTTGATGTTGCATTGAGTGTTACTTTTAATTCACTAGTTTTGATGGCTTTTACACTACATTACCAAAGCCATCCTTAAATGCAAAGAAAGCTTCTTTATGTGGATAGTCAAGTTAGCCTTGCTGTCTTTATACATTGACCTCCCTCTCTTTGACTGCTTTAAACCTTTGACATTGGTGATCTCACTTTTTCCTCTTGAAATCTTCAACCTTAGGCTCTGATACCAACTGTCACAAACTTGGACTTCTTTCTAATGAACCGTGCATCACTTAAGTGTTATTCTACTACACCAAATCAGCCTTACTAAAAAATTGTAGGTTTTCTACTTTGTAATGTGGCTGCCTAATTGAATCTAGATATTGTATCCTAGGTTACTCGGTAGTTAGGTTTAATTAACAAACGTCTCTTAATTTAACACAACCTAAGGGAAAATCGAGATTAGCAAAACTTATTGTTAGTCCTTGATCAATAGTTTGATAAGAGGTATGAAAGAATTAAAACAATGGGATATGTTTAATCGTGTCTAGGTTCAGATTTCAGAGGTATGAAGTACCTTTCCCTATGGAGAAAAGGGTAGGCAAGTTGGCATACTGAGTCAAGATACCCTCACACTTAGAGATTCATCCCGTATTTCATGTAACTTTTCTAAAACCTTATTATACCGATAAGGAAGATCCAAGTAGGGGTGAATCAAAGCGTGTATTTAGATATTAGCATTATGGACCAATAATTTATATTTTTGTTTAGCATTTGACTTAGAGATTGGATTTAAGAGATTGTCTAATAGATTTATTTCTTCAAACCAAAAAAAATTATTTTCCATATTTCCTAATAATAGATAATCATAAGCAGAGATACATAACTTTCAAAAACCATAGCAAGAACTCAATATTCAACGATTCCACTCACGATTAATCAACAATCATCACCTTCAAAAACTGAGTAATCTAGAGGTTGACTTGGATAAAATGTTGTGTTTAAATAAGATATATCCATGGTATACTGCAACACCATTCATGATCATGACATTCCATAGCTTTGTTTATCATGTCATTTCTTTACCACTAAAAGACACATGCATAATTATGAATCAAAGGACTTCTCTAAGGTTATAATATGGGAAAAGGTAAGGTGAGATGTATTTTGGGTAATGCAGCATAAAGGCCATCAAGTTAGTGAAGCAAAAGTAGCACTCAATGCAACATCAAATGCAAAAGCAAACATTCATTTAAAACTAGTTATCGTCAGCTATGTTGAATGCAACAACTATGTTTCATAACTCAACTCAATCTCTCATGACATGAAATACAACTAAACAGAAGGAATCACTCATAAAAATCATTGATAACAGTACATTGCAACTATAAAGATGAATCCTTCCAAAATAACATCTACCTCATAAGCAACATACTCAAATCACCCATTCAATACAACTTTAGGAGGAGAAACCAATAATTACAACTTTTCAAAACAAATGTATTTCCTCCTTGATACTTTTATTTAAAGAAGTTGCATCGACATGGGAATTCATTGATAAAATGTAAAATGGTAACTAATAATAATAACCATCCCATAAATATGCACACCCCTACAATTATACTTTGGTACATCCATGGTCATCAACAATTACCCTGCATTTGGTTAGTGTCCTCAGGGGTGAGGACAGATGACAAGGATACAAAAGTTCTGTCCTCCGTTCTGTTTGCTTACTGTCCTCACTCATTTTTGTTCTGTCTTCAAAGGACAAGGACAGAAATTTTTGTTCCTTCCAAAAATGAGGTACGAGAATTCTTATCCTACGGACAAAAACTAAACACATAAAGAAATGTCAGAAATACCCCTCCCCCACATAAGCAATTTTTGTTCTTAATTATATTATTAAACTCATCATCATCATCTTCATCATCATCATTATTATTATTATTATTATCATCATCATCATCATCATCATCATCATCATCATCATCATCATCATCATCATCATCA
>JANZLX010165754.1:0-13962 GCA_025531955.1 Erythroxylum orinocense
GATCATAACTTCCACTCCCGATATCGAAAAATATCAAACTTTATGTCTACGAAAAGCTCTTGACATAAACTACAAGTTTTCAGAAGATCTTTTTCTCAAATTTTGACTCAAACAATTAGTCAACTCTCAAGTCAAACATTCTCTCTCCAAAAAATCAAACTTTCTAAATTCTTCAAATTTTCACACTTTTTTTAAAATCTTGCTATTTAACTACATTTCAATCAACTCATTCACTTTCTTCTCATAATCCATATACATTTATTCAAATATCAAAGTCCTCAAAATTAAACAATTCATTTATCATAAATTTTTTTCTTAATTTCATCAAATTTCCTTAAATTCATAAATTTTCTCGCCAATTCCTTTCTCATTGAAATTCATTTTAATATTTCTAATTTTCATCAAAAGTTCGGGGTCCAACAGATAGTTTGTACTTTGATCACTTTTTTGTAAAGGTCAATTATGTATTCACCCCATAAGTGTTTCATAATATGTGTTATCAAATTCTCATTATAGATACCATTTTAATGCTTTGAGTATCGTTGTTATCCTGCATTTTTGCTAACCTTTACATTGTCTTTTCTATTTTACAGTCATCTTTTTTGTAAACAACAATGTTGTCATGATTGAGACCTTAAATGGTTTTAGTTTCAAGAAGTGGAAGAAGGATGTCGAGTTTGCCCTGGAGATGGTCGACATCAATATGGCAATACATATAGAGAGACCTTCTCCACTCACTGATATCAGCTCAAAAGCTGAAAAGGCAGCTATGGCAATATGGGAGTGGTCAAATAGGATGTGTTATTTGACCATCAAGAGGCCAATCTCGAATCATCTATTTAATGGACTACCAGATACAGTTATAGCAAAGTAGTTTATGGACAATATTTCTTAAAGATACAAGGTGTCTTCCCATGCGGAGCAAAGCACCTTGATTAAAGAGTTATTCTTCATAAGGTACACAGGAGAAGGAGGCATCAGAGAGTACATCATCAGGATGGTTTACCTTCAAAGTAAACTGAAGGAACTTGATGTATCCATTCCTAACACACTCATAGTGCATTAGGCACTAATACTCTCCCACGAGAGTTTGAGATGTTGGCAACATCAATCATCTCTTAGGATGAGGCTTAGGACATCAATGCCCTGACATTTCAGTGTGTTACAGTTGAGGAGAAGCTTAAGAGTTCTCCTTATACAGCCTTGTATACAGCTGCCAAAGGTAAGGGGAAGGTAAAGCCCCAATAGTCAAAGGGTAAGGGTAAGAAACTCAAACCCTCTCCACAGATTCAGACTAGACAATCTAGCATTACTAAGGGCACATATGACATGAAAAGTATGAGGTGTTTCTTTTGTAAGAAGAAGGGGTATAGGAAGGTTGATTGCCCGAAGTACAAACTTCGGAAGGTTAAACAGGAACTATCAGGTAACTCCTCGACCTACATGATTCATGAATCTAGTTTAGCTATAGCCACATCAAGTTCTTGGTGGCTAGATAGTGGAGCTTTTAATCAATTGCTTCCATAATGCAGGGGTTCAGATCTACGAAAAGGTCAACTAAAGGAGAGGAGAAGTTGATGGTCAACAACAATGAAGAGGTAGATGTTTTGTATGTAGGGGATGTAGGTTTGAACCTCGATACGGGGTTTGCACTAGTTCTACTAGACACTCTTTATATACCGTCTTTTATATGGAACTTGATCTTTGTATCATTTTTGGATAAAGAGGGTTATCATTTTGTATTTGATACTTTGGTTGTAAATGTTTCTATTAATGCAAGACATATTGAAATAGCGTTCTTATCTAACGAATTATATAGAATATGGCTTACTCATAACGAAATATATACCTCTTCTTATAATGTCGAACCTGTTACTCAAAAGGGAGCCTTTATAAAGGAAACATTGTACATGTTGTGGCATAAACGCCTTAGCCACATTTCTAGGGAAGGTGTTGAGGGATTGATAAAGGATAACATTTTCCCAACTCTGGACTTTAGTGATCTGGAAACATGTATTGATTGTTGTAGGGGTAAGTTGATTAATATAAAGAAAAAGGGGTCAACTCATGCTTCTAGTTTATTGGACCTCATACATACAGATGTTGGTGGTCCCTATATAGTCATGTTATACAATGCTAGATATCTTTTGACATTTATAGATGATTATTCCTACTAAGGCTATGTGTTCTTACTTAAACAAAAGCCTGAAGTTCTTGATAAGTTCAAAATCTTTAAGACTAAGGTTGAGAACCAGTTGAAAAAATCAATACAGATTGTCAGATCTGATAGGGGAGAGGAATACTACGGCAGATAAGGATGTCGAGGTTAATGTAGAGCAGGATTAACCTACTCGAATACCTTTGGGGCGAAGCCATCAAGACAACATTGTATATCTTGAATAGGGTCCTAAGTAAGTTAGTACCTAAGATGCCTTTTGAACTCTAGAAAGGGTGGAAACCAAGCCTTTCACACATTCATGTATGGGGCTGCCCTGCTAAGGTACAGTTATATTATCCTTATGATATCAAATTGCAACCTCGTTCCAGTCATTGCTATCTAGTAGGATATCCCGAACATTTGAAGGGCTAACGATTTTATTGTAGAGAAGGAGGGGTTAAAATAATAGAATCATAGACGACTAAGTTTCTGGAATATGATGTCCATAATAAGGGAGGATCCTTGCACCCTCTAGGAGATATTAGGATGGATACTATGATTATTTCGCATCCACCCTTTATATAGTCAGAGGTTCGAGTACTATACCCATACAGGCACAAGGACCTATACCTGTTCAAGAAAAGGTTCCTAAGGTATAAGAACCTATACAGTTGCGAAGATCCACCAGAAAGAGGCGACTTGCTATCTCATAAGATTACATAGTCTATTTGGGTGAACAAGACTATGATATAGGACATGTTGTGAATCGAGTTACTTTTATAGAAGGCGTTTGTGGACCCTATGCAGACTTGTAGTTGGAAGCGATAAAGGATGAGATGTAATCTATAAGGCATAATAAGGTATGAGAGCTAGTTGATTTACCTCAACACTGGAGGCCTATCAATTGCAAATGGCTATTTAAGATCGAGAAGGACACACAAGGTCAAGTTGAGCAGTTTAAGGCGCAATTGGTTGCTAAGGGATTCACTCAAACAGAAGGAGTTGACTTCAATGTTACCTTCTCTCCTATATCCTTGAAGGATGCGTTTAGCGTGATTATAGAAATAGTAGCTCATCATGATATAAAGCTACGTTATATGGACGCTAAAACTGCTTTCCTGAATGGTGACATTTATGAGGAGGTCTATATAGAGCAACCTGAACGATTTCAAGATCAAGATCAAGATGTAATTGACAATGTGTGTAAGTTGACCAAATCAATATACGATCTAAAAACAAGCATCCAGACAATGGTACCTAAAATTTGCCGAGGTTTTGACCTCATTTGGCTTTGTGGAAAATAAAGTTGAAATATGTTTATTCTATAAAATTAGGGGGAGCAAAGTTATCTTCCTATTACTATAGGTGGATAATATCTTACTTGCATCAAATGATTTGACCATGTTGCATGAGGTGAAACAACTTTTGGACAAATACTTTGACATGAAGGATTTAGGTGAAGCATCTTTTATTCTCGGTATACAGATTCACCGAGACAGATCTTAACACTCATTAAACCTCTCACAAAGAACATACATTGAGCAGGTGTTACAAAAGTTTAATATAGCTGACTGTAGACCTGTTGTAGCACCTATCTCTCATGGTGAGAGATTATCTTTGGCACAGTGTCCGAAGAATGAATATGAAAGAGAGGCTATGAGGAATGTTCTGTATTTTAGTGCGATTGGTAGCCTGATATATGCTCAGGTGTGTACTAGACTAAACATTGCATTTGCTATTGGATTGTTGGGTTGATATCTGGCCAACCTAGGTGTAGACCATTGGAATGTACTTAAGCAAGTCTTGAGATACCTAAAGGGTACCAAGGATTATAGGCTGACATACAGAAATGTCAATGATTTAAACCTCATAGCGTATGTAAACTCCAATTTTTCTATATGTTCGAATGATCACAAATCTACTTCAGGAAATATTTTTATATTAACAAATAATGTAGTATCATGGAAGAGTGTCAAGCAGACACTGGTAACTTCTTCAACCATGCATGTAGATTTTGTTGCATGTTATGAAGTTGCTACACAAGAGGTTTAGCTTAGAAACTTAATTTCTGAGTTATCTGCGGTAGCTTTGATAGTTAGACCCATTTGGTTATATTGTGATAATCTTGTTACAGTGTTGCTCAGTAATAATAATAAGAATATCACATGGTCTAAGCATTTAGAGTTCAAATACTTAACTATAAAAGAGTTGATTCAGAACGGTAAGGCGACGTCGAAGTGAAGCACATCAGGACTGAGGAGATGTTAGCTGATCCATTGATTAAAGGACTTCGCTCACTAGTGTTTGTTAAACATGTATCTAGTATGGGCGTATTGTAGTCAGATAATAATAGTTGGAATCATTGTATTTGCTCCTTAAATGTTTGTACATTTTGATGTATTATGACATTATGATTATTTATTAATATAGATAATCATTTTTTTGTCCTGATAATTTTTTATCCTTAGTAATAACTGTTCTTGTGTATAGTCATAATACATACAAAAGTCTTAAGATTTATATTGATCTTAAGCATTTTAAAGGTCATTAGGTATATATAAAGATTGACCTCGAGCTTATGTCATTTAGACACATACTGTTTAGTACAGATATCCATAAATTTGATATGACATAGGGGGATATAAAGTTTAATCTCATAAAGGTTCTCTAATGCAGTTTAACATTCAGTTAGAGAACATATATGTTTTCTCTAATGTTATTTGGCATTCAGTTAGAGAACATATATGTTTTCTCTAATGTTGTTTAGCATTCAGTGAAAGAAAACAAGCATTCAGTTAGAGAACATATATGTGTTTCTTTAATGTTGTTTAACATTCGGTAACAGAAAACAAGTTTTCTCTAATGCTATTTAGCATTTGGTGAGAGAAAATAGATTTCTCTGTTGCGGTTTAACATTTACAGTTTAACATAAAGTTAGAGAAATCGAGACTTACAAATGAAGATGATACATATTAGATCATACAGGTATCATCCTAGTTTGTTACACTTTATTTTCCCATTTATATTAGTAAGGTATTAGATATTCATGATTATATTGGACCTATGTCACACATGACATATGTGTATGATATTTTTCGAAATCGAAAACCTTACAGGATGAAATGTTAGTCTTTCATTATCTTTGGATCAATTTTTTTAATATTTAAATTTGGTAACAATACAGTAGGGTAACTTAACCGAGTTTTCAAACTATTTTTAAACTTAAGTCAAAATTGCAATTAATGATTATCCAAGGAGGGGAATGTTAGACAATTTTGTCATTTCCCATAAATTTAGACAACCACTAATTGTATTTTTTGGTTTTTCAATAACTTATCAGTTAAGTTACATAATTTAATCCATATAAAGGTAATAAATATGACCAAATAAATGATCTAAATCAATAGGTCGAAGTTCGAGAGGAAAATGGATCCTGATTAGTATAGACCGGACTCATATCAGGCTGTGATGGAGAAGCCCAATATGAAAGCTATATATAAAAATTAAGGTCTCCTGTAGTTGCTCATATCATTCGTAAGCACACGATTCTCTGACCCGTTAAGAGCGTTTACTTATTGAGAAAATAATGAACGATTCTCGTAAAGGTACTGGAAGATTAGAACTCATTTTAGCCACAAAAACTGCTTCGAAAGTCGAGATGAAACCAAAATCAGGTATTCCACATTTCCTTTATTTTTAACCCTTTCATAAACGATCGGGAGTACGTAATAAGGCCTATGTTACATGTTACAGAAATTGGAAATAAGCTTGTAATTACAGGCTTACAAGTTGTTGATGAAATTATATTAGTTAACAACCTATGTATTGAAGAAATTGAAAGCCTTGAATTTTTTGAATCCTTAGATTGTTTGAAAAAGACAAGTAAGAATAACATTATAGTAAGTTGAACAGGATTAGTGTTAGACCCCTAAGTCGTGATAACGCAATCGTGCAGGCATTAGTGAGCCTTGACCATTGTTTGACACGGAAAACAACAAAACAAGGTAAGGACTTACGAGGAGACAAAGACAAAAATGGGCAATGTCAAATGTTGGCATACATTGGTCCGCACTCTTGAAAATCTTCCACGAGATGCAAGATTCGGATGCGAGACCAAAAGAAGGCTTGAGACGGACTTCGAGTGGAAGGTTAGTTGGATCACACACATGACGGGAATATGCGAGAATTCCAAGGTTACTTAGCAAGTAGATCAAGCATGGTGCGAGTTTTGGGAGAGTTTCGGACCTTATACAAGCTGACTTGGTTAAGGCTAAGTTCTTGATGGACTTGGGAGTTAGTGTGTGCTCAAGTGGACGGAGCAGGACTGATGGAGTTGGCATGGTAAACATTGGATGGACCAATGTGCTATTGACTTCGATGACTCATCATCAAAGGATAGAGATGAGAAGATCTTGGATAATGTAGCGGATAAGATTACTATGGATGGGCATCAACTTTAAGAGATAAAGATCGTGTAGAAGGATCATCTGAAGATAGAGGAGACCTTCATAGATATGGATAATCTTCATAGATATGGATAATCATTCCTAGATAATGTAATCTTTTATCTTGTTAATGTGATGTAGCTTAATCCTATTAGATAGAATCCTAATTAGATGATCATGTCATCTATTGTTTAGTTTGATATAATCTGATAAGGATAAGATATGTTAAGATTGTGTTATATTAAGATTCTAAATTAGTCATCTAGAGATGCCTATAAATAGCTCATTCAAGTCTTGCTCTCAAAATTAAGAAGAGGGTGTTGTGAGACACAGAGATTGAGAGAATATTCTTTTGTCTACTTTAAGAGAAGTAATGAAGGTTGACCTTTACCTTATCTCTTTTTTGTTCTTATCGTTGCCTTTACTATTCTAGTGCTTCCGTAATTTTTTTTCCGAGTGTGAGAGTTAAATATTGTGCGGGTCGTGAGGTGTTTGAAAACTAGATTATTGGTCGACGATCACGTGAGAAGGCTAACTCTTGATTACAAAATTGCCAAGCAAAAGAGTAGGCATGTCTTGTGGATAAGTTTGGTACCAAAGGAAAAACTTTGTAACAATTAGCATCTTATTATCCTTTCGAAAACTGGACTAACTGGTGGTGTAAGTCACCAGACCCTTAAGACATTGTTGACCTCCCAATCCGATTGACTTAAAATTAATCACTTTCATTTGGATCATGAGTAGAGCATTAATCCACCGATTAAACAGTTAATTAAGTCGTCTAACATCGTTAAACTCTTCTCCAAATTTTAAATTATATCAATCCCTTTCTTCCTTTGTTTGAATTTAATGGAAGACCTTAGGGAGACTTAAAGAAAAACATACGCCGGCCTTTTAGCCATCTTTTTCTGTTACTGTTACTCCAAGCATTTTTAAAGCTTTCTCAAAGCCCTGCTTAATTCAAATACTCCTCAAGTTTGCATTCCACTTGGAGATCGAGCTCTCAGATCCAGGTGATCGGAACCAGACTCTGCAGTTGTCGGCGCTGGTGCCAGTTGTATATATATAGCTATAGATGGAGAGCTTGATTTCTTTGGTCAATAAAATTCAAAGAGCTTGTACGGCTCTAGGCGATCATGGTGACACTAGCGCATTGCCTACTCTCTGGGACTCTTTGCCGGCGATAGCCGTTGTCGGTGGCCAGGTTACCTCCGGATTCGCCTGTCCACATTCCTTTTCTTGTTTTCTTTCATTACCTCCTTTGGAAAGTTGGCAGCTTTGTTCCATTTCCGTGATATCGGCTGGTTTGTTCACTAGAAGTTAACATTTTACGTAGATTTGGTGTCTAATGAATCATTTCTGGAGTCTCTTGCTTGTTTTGAAATGACTTCTTGTTTCTGTTCTATGCGTTTCATCTTTTTTACGTAGATTTGGTGTCTAATGAATCATTTATGGAGTCTCTTGCTTGTTTTGAAATGACTTCTTGTTTCTGTTCTATGCGTTTCATCTTTTATGCTTATTATGTTATTTTGAGTATGTTTCGTGTTGAGATAGAGTTCTGGTAAGTCTTCCGTGTTGGAGAGCATAGTTGGGAAGGACTTTCGGCCCCGTGGATCTGGTAACTAGCTTATACTGATTTTATTTGCTAACACTGCTGTATTTCAAGTTTTAAATTATGGACTGAGAGGGTCAGGTTTCAATGTTATGTAGGGATTGTCACTCGGAGACCGCTTGTCTTGCAACTTCATAAGCTTGACGATGGCAGCAGGGAATATGCAGCTGCTGTAAGGAAGGAGATTCAAGATGAGACTGACCGAGAGACTGGTCGCACTAAACAAATCTCTAGCGTTCCTATTCATCTCAGTGTATTCCTAATGGATGAGAATTTGGATTTTATAAGATCATATGAGGTTAGAAAAGAGATGATAAGAAATTAAGTTATGATATAAAGTAATCAAGTATTCTTGAGATGTGAGCTTATGAAAAGGGTAAAGATTGAAAGAAGAATTTAAAATGATCATGTACAAATAAAGTGTAATTCTAAGTTCAATTGGACACACGTGAATTATGAAATGAGAATGAGCTTAATATGTAATTTAGAACATATACTTGAGATTGTCATTGAACATGCATTTTGCATAGCCCATATAACTATTTACACATAACTGTGTTTGTAACGGGTGTGAATTGTGTATTGCATAAATTGTGATGTACAGGTTAAATACCTGCATACAGGCGTATCTAGAATTTGAAAGCAACTACTATTTTGGAGCGTACTGTGAATAGACCGAGATGGTCTCATTTTATTGTTTGCTTTGTTTCATTTTGTATTAATTGCCTACTGATTGTGATGTTTGATTTGGATATTGAAGTGTTACTTAAATGTGAATTGGATAAACTATGTGTACTTAATGTGATTGTTAAATGTGCTAGTATTGTGTATTGGCTTATGAAGGAAAGTGTGAATTTTCAACTTTAATGTTGAATGCTGGACTAAGTTCCGATGATATGAGAAAGTGATTGAATGAGATATGCAATTGTGAGTGATGCATTTCATTTCATGAACGCATAAACCATAATGGAGTTGTGACCAGAGTAACCACCAATCGGAACTTAAAGCTCAATGAGGACAGTTATCAATGAGCCCTATATGGGATAGTTTAGGCACTCGGCCACAACAAAGTAACAAATAGAAAATGAGTCTCATGTGCATTGCATATGTATAATATGAATGATTAGGTGCATTGAATGTGAAATAATGTGAATTGTGAAATGAGGAATAATGTGAAATGTGAAATAAAGTGAGAGGTGTGAATTATGTGTTATGTGACCCGGTGAGCCATCAATGATGGTCACTTATTGAATTCGCAAAACTCACCTAAAATTTGCAAATATTTTTCAGGATCAGAAGAATACCCCGTTAGGCCAATGGGAGTACACCTACAGCATTCAAGTGAAGGATAGAGGTTAGGATCAGTTCACGTCTGCATTGCATTTCTCTATTTTGTATCGTATTGTATATTTCGCAACTTTTTGTGTAAATTGGTATTCCAAAATGATTCAATTGTTTTGTAATTATAAAAGGGCCCAAATGGCTATTGAAAATTTTGGTGATAACTTTGTGTTAATTGAAAATGTTTATGAGTGAATGTAGGCCCAATTTGAGTATCGATTTCCGCATATTATGTTTGTGGGTTAAAAAATAATTACAACGACTTTTGAATGATTAAGTGCTTTAGCATGCCACCCTCGCGGGACACGGATTCCGATATCACTATCGATGTCAGGTTCGGGTCTTACAGGAGTGGGGTGTTACACTTCACCAGTACTTTTGGTGCGAAAAGCCAGTGGGGAGTGGAGATTCTGTATCGATTACAAGGCCTTGAATTCAATCACTATCAAGGATAAGTTTCCTATTCTGGTGATCGACAAACTCATAGACGAGCTTTTTGAAGCCCGATATTACTCAAAGTTTGATCTTAAAGCCAGCTACCATCAAATACGCGTTTATGGACCCGTTATTCCAAAAACTGCATTCAGAACACACGACGGGCACTACGAATTCGTACTTGGTCTTATTAATGCACCGTCAGCCTTTCAAAGTTTGATGAATGACATCTTCCTTCCATATCTTCGCAAATTCATCTTTGTGTTTTTCGATGATATTTTGGTTTATATCAAGACATGGGAGGAACATCTGCAACATCTCCAAATTGTGCTGGACCTCCTGACACAACATTACCTTTATGCAAATTAAAAAAAAAAAGCATATTCGGTGTGCAACGTGTGGAATACTTGGGGCACATTCTTTTAGGTAATGGAATCGAACCAGATGGTGCCAAAATTCAAGCAGTTTGTGAATGGCCCAAGCCCAAAAATGTAAAAGAGGGACGAGAATTTCTAGGCTTAGCAGGGTATTATAGAAAATTTATCCAGTACTACGGATGGAGACCGCCAACACATTCAAACATCTAAAAGAGGCCCTCACCCGAGCTCCTGTTCTACGATTACCTGACTTTAATCAATTTTTTGTGGTAGAATGTGATGCCAGCGGGATTAGGGCGATCATTATGCAGGAAGGGAGACCAATATCCTTCTTTTGTGAGGCCCTCAAAGGTACGACCCTCAAATACTCAACTTACGAAAAGGAGATGCTGGCCATAGTTAAGTAGGTTTGTAAATGGAGTCCATACCTCCTAAGTCGAATTTTCATTGTGAGAACCGATCAGAGGAGTTAAAAATATTTGTTGGAATAATGGATCATAACTCTGGCCCAAGTTTGTTGGTTGCCTAAGCTCCTATGGTATGATTACCAAATAGAATACAAGCAAGGATCCACCAACAAGGCAATTGATTCTCTATCCTGTAAAGCTGAGATACACTTCATTGCAATCTATTGACCAAAATCGGACTGGTGGACACAGTTACAAAATGAATGTGCTACGGATTACTATTATGAACAATTTAAAACAAATATGCAAGCACAATCACAGGATGGAGTGTGGTTCCTAGAAGAAAAGGTAATCCTTAGCCCTCAATCTACTTTGATTCCTGCTATTATTTCTGAGATGCACGACACTGCTTCGAGGAGGCATTTTGGCCTTCAGAAAACCCTAAGTCGGGTGAAACTAGATTTCTACTGGGTTGGAATGCGTTCGACGGTGAGGGATTATATCTGGAAATGTGAAATATGCCAGAGGAACAAAACAGAACCATTGATGCCGACCGAACTTCTATAACCTCTCCCAATACCGACTAGGATTTGGATCGACTTATCCATAGACTTCATTGAAGGACTATCTCTTTCTGGAGGTTGTTAGACAATAATGGTCATGGTAGATTGTTTGTCAATGTATGCCTATTTTGTGGTCTTGTCGCCACCTGTCAATGGCCCATAGGTTGCTAAAGCTTTTATGGAGTATATTGTGCGTCTGCATGGAATGCCAACAAGTATTGTAAGCGACCGTGATAAGGTTTTCATTGGAAATTTCTAGACAACTTTTTTTAGTTGTAGAGAATACGGTTGAATAAGAGCATTAGTTATCACCCACCGATAGATGGACAAATGGAGGTTATTAATCAGACCTTGGAGCAATATTTGAGATGCTTCACTAGTGATCGATCTAAGCAATGAAAAGATTGGTTGGCCTGGGCCGAATATAGCTACAACACCACTCATTATTCTTCCACTCAAATAACTCCATTTGAAGCAGTTTATGGAACCCCACCGCCATCTCTTTTAAGGTATGTCCCTAGTATTTTGAAAGTACCCAACGTGGATGCATAGCTATGAGAACGAGATTCCATCTTAAAAGACCTCAGACCTCACCTCCTTCAAGCCCGAGACAAAATGAAAAGCATGGCTGACAATCATCGCTGAGATATAGAATTTGCGGTGGGGGACCATGTCTTTCTTAGGCTTCAACCTTACTGCTAGAATTTGGTCCGGGCTTCGCTCAAGCTGTCTCCACCTTTCTTTGGTCCTTTCAAAATTATTGGATGGGTTGGAGTCATTGCTTATCGATTAGAGTTACCAGAAGGGTCTAGAATCCACAATGTCTTCCATGTATGTCAGCTGAAACCTTGTGTTGGTGATATTTCAGTTACTTCCCCTTGTTTGCCTCTTTCTAGTGAGGAGCATCCTATATTGCCACAACCTGAAAAGGTCCTGAGCTGATGGGTGAAGCAGAAAGGCCACTATAGACCCAAAGAAGAAATACTCGTTAAATGGAGGGGAGCTTTGCTGGAGGACGCAACATGGGAAGATGCACAACGGTTGTTAAATGTGTATCCTGACTTTGTTCTTGAGGACAAGTACCAAGCGAAGGGGGGAGGAGTTGATATATCCTATGCACATATGGACTTTGCCATATATATTCCCACCTCTTTGGAAGATGCTTGGACCTATTGTGGTTAGCGAGGAAGTGGTATCAAATGGGTAATGTTAGAATAGGTCTATTCAATAATCCCACTTATTGTGCAAGTAGTTTAGGAAGTAATTTGTTGTTTTTGTAATAATAGACTGGGACTAAGGATGGCAGTGAGTTTTCAACCCGATTAATATCTGCACCACCCGACCCTAGAAAATAGATATGGAGGCTAAAAAATGGATTTTAAATGGATGTTGGAAAATAGATGTGGATATGGATTTGGATATAGGTCTAGTGATAACCAAAACCGATGGATACCCATACCCGACCATACCCGTTTTTATTAACTCATTTTTTTTCTGTACATAACTTGATATCCCCACTTTACTATTATATAATTTATGAGCCTGCAAAACATGAATGCATTAATTGGTAACCAAAATTAGACATGTAGATAAAAACTATAATATCACTATAGTGATTCAGATTCTTATTAAAAGAATCACTGTAGACGTAGTACACTAGTACTATTATAAGAATCACTATAATAGTACTACAGGATAGCAATCCTATACAAATTCTCTTATATCACTAACATGTAATTAAGATTGTTTTCACTTTATGTAGTCTTCCAAGAAAGAGAAACATAAAGTCTTTTGAAAAGACACGGTGAAGAAAGTCTTTTCAAAGCAGTAAAGCACCCACTGTGAAGAAAGTCTCTGTGAAATGAGAGATGCATTTGTCTTTTCAAAGCAGTAAAGCACCCACTATGAAGAAAGTTTTTATCACTCATGTGACTATATGAGAGATGCATTTGTTATTTAAAAAGCGTGTATTTGTTTCACAGAGACACACTAAACCAAAGGTCATCTGTTTAAAAAGCGTTTATTTTGTTTCACAGAGAAGAATTGCTTATTAAGGATATAACTACAATCCTGAGTGGAAGTCTGGAACCGGTGAATACCCATGCGAAGTCCTCACTTGGTTATAACTGTATTTCACCTTTTTCCAAGTAAAAGGAGTCCCTTTGTATGGCAAAGCTATCTCAAAGCAGATTATGTTAATTAATTCCTTCAATCTTTTATATATCCAATCGATCCTTCAGGAAAATTCTACTATTGGACCCCGTTTTTGGAGCCCAACATCGGACACGGAAGCGTGGAACTTGATCGTGGAAGAAGATTTGGAAATTGAAAATTTAAAAGAAAAATCCCTCGGAAGCAAAGGTGGTCGTTGTGGCGGCGAGCATACGCGAGGATTTCGTCACGGCGAGCAGTTTATCTTTCTCCACGACGAACCTCCAACCGATTTGACGCCGTAGCGAGCAAATGGGTCTCGACGCGACGAACACACCCGTCCCTAAAATATGCAAATTTAAACTCTTTCAACTACTCTGTTGGTTTATGCACTTGCAGCCAATTTATGGTTGTACTTTAATTGTATAAAATTTGTTTTATTCAATAAAAGGCATTCTTTATCTTTGTGCATT
>JANZLX010165774.1:0-13960 GCA_025531955.1 Erythroxylum orinocense
AAAATTAGACACTAATCTCTAAACATGCAAGTTGTATTTGTATGATTTTTCTAAAAGAACTCAACTCTCATTAAGATATAATAAAAACTATTCATAAGAACAGTAACCATATATGGCAGAAGTTTAGAAAACAAGATCCATCATAGAGAGTGAAATAATCTTTGAATAAGGAAACTAGATAACACGCATCATAAACAAACTGAAAATAAACTGAAAAGAAAACAAATGTTCATATGCCCTGAATTACAAACTTCTTCAACACCAAGAGATGTCACATTTGCGCCTATTACTCATTGTTGGAACCCAAACTTTTCTTGGAAGTTATAACTGTTAAATGAGAAATTTTTGGCAATTATTCATGTATAAATAAAAGGAGAATTCATGAATTTGAATGAAACAAAAAAGTTGGTATAGATACAAGATGGGTTATATATGAAAGGTTAGAAGTTAAAAGTTGGAAAATGTAATTGAAACATGTTCATTGAGTATGCTTCGGTGCTTTAGCCATAACTTTTTCTGCAGTTATCCAAATAAGATGATTCTTGATTTGGATTAAATTAGAGAAATAGGGTTACAAATTGTCTGAAGAAATCAAGTTTTGATTTAGTCTATAAGAATATCAATTTTTGGATGGAATTTAAGCGTAGAATATTGTTTCAGTATAAAAATAGTCCAAAAAATTTTGGGGTATAACTTTTGGATTATTAAATCAAATTGAATGATTTTGATGTAACTAGAAAAATGAGACAATAAGGAATATTTTTTCAGAAGAAAGTGGTATCAAATTCCTTCAATTACATGATTAGAAAAAGGTCTTGATTTTCGGAAGGAGTTAAGCAAGATTTAAATAAAATTTGCGATCATGATAGATTAATTATTTTATTCTGTGGAGTTAATTAGCATGTTAATGTGAGTAAGATTATATGAAATAGGTTAATTGAATTATTGTATTAAGGTGGTATGATTTTATGAGGGGCAAAATTGGCAAGCCACTTAAGCTTTTAAGTTACAAGGCTTATTAGTAAAGGTAAAATGGACTTTGTTCATTCAATAATGGGATAAAAGGAAGAGAAAAAGGTTGTCTAGAAATTGAAAGAAGAAAAAATGTGAATGAGAAAGACTTGCAATTGAAAGAAGAAAAAACATGAATGAGAAAGAGGAGAGGAGAAAGAAACACGAAATAGAGAGAAAAGAAGGAGATGAGCTAGGTTTTGATTTTTCTAAACATTCAAGAGTGATTTTGAAGTTTATTCAAGAAGGAAAAAGGAAGAGGAGGATGAGAGCTTCCATTAGAGCCAAGAAACTCTTCAATTGGTGAAGAATTAAGGTAAGTTGGATCTTAACAATTTGGATTTTTGAAAGGATTTTGGTTTATATAGCTTAAGAAATGTATGAGTTTAAGTTTTCTAGGATCAATTTTATGAATATGTTTCTTTGGGTTGTCGAATTCAGATTCCTATTGAATGGGAATTTTTCCTTTGGTAAAGGAAATTAAGAGAGACAAGAGGAGCAAGAGAGGAAGCATTTTGAACAAGTATTAAGCAAGGAAATTAAGGTGGGTTTCATGTTTATAATTGGATAATGAGCCATTTGTTTTCTTTTTAGCCAAGAGAATAAAATGATTTCTCAATTGCTTTGTAATTGTGGCATTTGTTGCTTTTGAATGATTTGAGAAATTGAAATATGCTTGATATTTTAATGTGGTAGATTAATTATGAAAAGATGATGGAAGTGCATATGAAAATTTCATGTTTATGAAAGAAATGTTTTGAAATGTGCCATTTGGGCAACATGTTTACAAGTTATGAAATGCATGTTATGTTGGTTTGATTAGGTTCCTTAAGTATGTCAAGTGTACTTTGACTAAAGGCTTCTCCCGCCTGCCCGCTAGTGGCATGGAGCTCCTTTATGAACTCCCATAAGTTCACGGCTATGCAAAACCATTTTATGGGATTGCGATGGTCCGTTTTGTTCACGGCTACGCAGGACCCTTATGGGAAATGTGTAGTACGTTCTGGTTTTAGACCAACCCAAACCATTCTAATGTGTTTATTTGTTCTTGGTATGTTGACAAGATTGATGCATACATGATTTGTTATTGTAAATTTGGTTGAAAACTTTAAGAACCATGTGTTTTATGATTTAATAAGAATTTTCTATGACAATGAATATTTTAAATGGTTTTGCTTATTATTAGTTATAAATTTGTTACCCATGAGCTTTTTAAGCTCAACCCCATTTCTGTTCCATCTCCAGGTGATGACTAAAAGACAGAGTGAAAGAGAGTCAAGGCATAAATTCAAATTTGCATGTTTTGTTTTCTTTTAGAGTGATTTATGTAAAACAAGGCTTCAGATGTATTTCGAGAATTATAGGGTTTTGCATCCTTTGTAAATTGGATTTTGATATTGATGATGTAATGTGGCTTGGAAATGCCATTAACGCTTTGTAAACTCTTATTTTATGATGTTAATAAAATATGGATTTGTGTATGGATATGAAATATGAATTATGTATGGATGATGTGAGTTGAGATTAGGTATGTTTGAAGTCATTAACTTGAGATGATGAATCTTAAGCGTGAACTATTGTTATATATATAAGTGAGGCACTATGGAAAAGAAAGATAGGAATGTTATGAATGATGAAATGTTGAATATGAAGAGTCAAATGAATTGAGGATGAGAGTTTGATGAATTCCAATTGGTAGTTGAATTGTTATGAATGATTTGTAATAGAGGAAGTGAATTTGGGACAAATGTCAAGTTTTTCATAAGGGTAAATTTTGTGAACTGATTCAAGGGAAAATCTGGAAGGATTTAGGTAGAACTGGTCAAAATTGTCTTCTTAGAATTTGTAGCTTATCTTCCTAGCTTTCCAACAATATAATGTTTTTAATTTTTGAATACCGGAGTGAAAAGTTATGATTGTTACAATATTGTGTTGCTGTATAGGATTTGTGTATAAAACAACTATGGTACATGATGAGAATGTGTTGTTTTGAAGAGTCGTTGGAGAAGAGATTTGAGAGTTTTATGAGATAATTTTGGTGTTTGAGTTGTTATGAAGTGATTTTGCACTAGAAGAGTTGAATTTGGGAAGATTATGAGTAAATAGGATGTTATATTGGAAGTAGGAAGCATTGGAGGGGCTAGGGAAACCCCCATATCCATTTAACGAATTTAAAGTCCATTAAATGGACCTACTCGGGCCAAAAATGACCCTTAGCCTCACCAATGTCCATTAAACGGACCTTCTCGGGCCAATTTGGCTCCTAACACTGATAAATGTCCGTTAAACGGACATTCACGAGACAACTTCAATAAATCGCGATGTTTGACTCTTTTAGGGGCATAATCTCACTTTGTGGTCTTCATAAAATTTTGGATCTGGACGTCTTCTTTCCAATGGTCCAAGAACGAACTTAATCTGAAATCTATGGTGAAAGTTATGGCAATTGCGCCAAGACATATTACTGCATGATTTAGGGTATAAACATGTTTGATTATTTTGATCATAACTTCCTCATCCGACTCCAAATGAAGTGATTCTTAAAGCAATAGATTCATAAGACATGTTTCTATCTCTCCATGAAAATTGGTATCTTTTGGAGTTTATTTGAGAAAGTTTTATGGAAAGAAAATGAGGAATCGGTTAGGAGAGCATGATTAGGGTATGAACACCCTTTAGCTTTTTTAAGTACATCTTGAGCTATAGAGCTCCGATTGAGATGATTCTTGCTTCGGTAATCATAAATAGCAATTAGGATTAACTTCTCTACGTTAGAGTCGAAAAATTCTAAGAAGATATTCGCTTGATTGATTGCATGTCGTATATGTTTATCACTTGTCATTGGTTCTTGATTTTTAATGTTATTATTCAATTTACCTACGATCGTATCTAGGTTATTGTTTAATAAGATTGCTAGAATACATGTTTCTAGTCATTACACTTAAGAGAAACTTCCCCCAATGAATGTTTATTAATGATTGCAATTTTATGTCGAGGATCCATAATAGCATGATAATATCGGTGACCGAAACCTAGTTATTTTCTAATTGAATTTTCATATTTAATTATTGCTTTTGATTTGTGATTTTCCCTTTGATTTTATATAATTGCCGTGACCAAAACCCCCCTCTTTATTTTCATTATTTGTCCTGTTTGAATTAGCTAACCTTTACCGTTAAAAATTTCTCGTGGGAACGATATCCGCTTACTGCTGTTACATCAATTTGTTTTAACAGAAGTGATTTCTTTTATATTTGGTTGCAGGCGACAACATCACCAAATTTTGACGTCGTTTCTGGGGAATTTCTTAACGGTTTTTGTTTGTGTTTTTGGTTTCGTTGCGCTTGGTTACCTTGTCTTCTTTTTGTTTCAGTTTCACAGCTCTTTCTGATTTTTCGATCTTTTAACGGCATAGCTCACTATCAGTATGCTTTTAATGATAATTATTCATATTCTTCTTATTATGATAATGAGTTTTCGTCTATTGCAACTTCCAGGTTTGACCATCAAACGACAGATTTCATACCCTTAGTTGTGCAAGTACCGAAGGATGACCAACAAGCTCAGATATGCGAAATTTGCTTATTTTTGAATTATTCTTCTTGTACGTGTTCCTTTTTGTAGGATACAAAGTACGGATTCATTTCTCCACCGAGCTATTATGAAGAGTAGTTCTACTTCAAGCCTCCACCTCCACCATCACCACCACAAGCTAATGATTTGTCTTTGGAGGAGATCATAATGATTTTGGAAACGAGGACTCTTCAATTTCAGCAGTTTAGACAACTGTATGTGTATCGACAAAATCTGAATATGACATCAAATGTCGAAGGTAAATCTTCTTTGGAAATTATGTTACAAACTTTAACCGCTAACACTTTGATGTTTCAGTGGAATACTGAAGCAAGTATCCGCAATTTGGAAAATCAACAAAGGAATTTGGAGAATCAATATAAGAATTTTAAGAACTAGCTAAGTCAAATTGCAGCTGCCATTAATCGAATGGAGGCACAAAGTTTTGAAAAGTTTCGATCCCAACCATAATTGACGCAAAACAAGCTACAACATATGGTGCTTCTGCCTCCTTTTCCAAGTCGATTTTTCAAGGCAAAGATGGAAGAACAAGCAAAGTTAGATGAGGAAGAGATTACAGTTCGAGAAAGGATGGAGGATGTGCAACCTCCTATGGTAAGTGAGGCAGTTCATGTTATCGCTCACCAAATTTTGCTTCCTTTTCCTAGTTATTTACAGGCACAAGAAGAAGAAGAACAGGAAGAGCTGCAAGAAGTACAGTTTTTAGGAGAGCTGTGGGCGAGTGAGCTGAAGACCGAAGGTGACAAGCAAGATGTTGATCTCCACAACCATTGGCGTTACTTGTACAAAGATCATCCTGGTGTGAGAAGGGCGAAGATGAGTGGACATTAGAGTATGATGGTGAGGCAATAAAGTTGCACTCATCAGAAGTCATGGAGCATCGTGCTGACAAAGAGCAGCATTTAAAGGAAGTTGTTCCAGGCCTCTCACGGAGTTTGAACATGTTTCCTGTTAAACTCAAGCATCCATTCGATAATGGATGATGTACATATGCCAAGGGTCTAGCTATGACCTTTGATAAGCGCTTAATGAGAGACACCTCATTCGTATTCTTTTCTTTTATGTGTTTTGTTAGTAATTTTCTTTTATCTTCATTTTTTATTTATTTAATTCTGTTAGGAATTTAAATTCCTATTTTTATTTCTATCATTTTAATTTTCATATTTTCTTTTTTTAAATAAAGAATGAAAATTTAAAAAAATTAAAAAACAAAAGAAAAAATATTTTAGTTACCGCCCCCCTAATTTCCACCCCCCCCCCAAATTTTTTCCGAAGATTTTCTTTCCCCCTTTCTTTGTTTTCGATCCTCATTCCTTCTTCTTTCCTTTAGGCCCGTCGATTTCCACCTCCCATTCACAAACCCTTCTCACCTAGCGTTACCTACACTCTTCCTACTCTATCGACATTCACCCCCAATTGCAGATGACTAACCCCCATTCTTCCTAAACCTATCAATTTCCCAGATCCTCTAAACCCACGACAACCCTCTTTTCTCTCCGCCCTTCAGCTGCTAATAAACCATCCCCATCAACTCTTATTCCACTAATTTCATCTTCTCTACCCACATTCACGCAACCCCTGTTGTTCTCATTCCCCACTACCCCTTCGATCCTTTTTAGGTTGCGATAATTTTTGCATTTTGCAAGTCCCTCTTCACATGCTTAACGATGCCCTTTACCAAAAGCCAAGCAAGACGGTTGCCGATGTTCACAACCCCCAACCGTCGGCAGCCACAACAGCACCGACGCCCCTCCATCTAGCTCCATGAACACGTCTTCGGTCCCAAAGAGGCAAGGAGGTGGAAACTCGAACCCGATTGAACACCAGAACAGCGGGATGCACTGCCTTCATTTTGCCTGAGGATACCGAAAATTCGAACAGCTATGCCAACGCCAGATTTGTCCATGTAAGTCAATCAACACTGACACACTTGAGGCTTTACATGTGTATGATTCCTTTATGCAATTAATGGGTCCTATTTCCTGGAGTGCATTTGCTAGAATTAATTGTCCTGCTTTTGCATAATTAACTAGGGAATTTTATACCACGTTTCCATTTAATTGTGATAAGGATTTTGACTTGAACACAAAGGAAGCTGCTGAATTTCGTTTAATGGGGAAGGAATTTGCATGTTCAATTGTTGAATTTAATGTGGCTTTGGGATTTATATCTACTGCTGAAACTGAATCCGAGTTATTTATCACCTCCCAATGTCACTTTCATGCTTATTTTAATCCTTTAGAATTGTGGCGTCAATGGTCTGTCAATACCCGTCCTTACAATGGTAGCTTGTTCAAAAGTTCTTTTCTTATTAATCTCACGCACAAGATTATTCATAGGTTGCTAGCATTTAATTTTTTTGGTTGGAAGGATGCTGCGGGTACTTTATCAAAAGTCGAATTTTATTTCATGTGGTGTATGGATAGACATATTCATGTCAATTTGGGTTTTTGGTGTATGCATCAATTTCACTCAATTTCGCAAAAGAAGTCTAAACCTTTAATCCTTGGCTCCTATATCACACAAATGGCAGTTAATTTGGGCGTGTTAAATATTGATAATACTAATATGACCGTAGCATGTGGTGTAGAGTCGTTAGATTTAGATTGTCTTTGCAGGATGGGGATTGTAGATCTTAGCCACGGTCGCCTCGCTTCACACTTCCAAGTCCGAATACCTTCCCAAGAATACGAACTTCCACTAGGCAACGTCAGATTCCACCAGCTGCACCTAGTAATCCACCACCAACGACACCTAGCTCACATTCTCACCAACCTACCGACTTAGATGCTCGCCTTAGCCGGCTTGAAAGAAAAATGAATCGTTTGAAGAACAACTTGATGGCCTACTGGGAGTCCGAAGGATTTCACCCACCACACTCGCCAACACCGTGATCTTAACACCTCCAAACAGAGAAGCTTTCTTTAACTCTTTTCCTTTATTTTTATGCTCCTTTAACATTGTGGACAATGTTGGTTTAGGTGTGGGGGAGGAATTGCGAATTTTGATTTGGCCAATTTTTTCAGTTTTTGTGAATATTATTGGTTTTTGCGGCTGTGTTTGTCGACTTTTGTGTATGGAGTTGCATGTTGAACCATGAACTTAGTCATATTAGTTTGGATGAGATTGAGGACATGCATGAAGTTAATTTGGGCAAAGTAAGTTTTGAGATGGAACATATTGATTGATTGCGATAGTTAATCTTATAGACTTAGTCAAAATTCTGACATTGGAGTGAGGAAGTAAATTGTGGAATTAAGGTAAATTTTTAACTTCAACCAGTGAGCGAAATTTGAGCCTAAATGACATCCTCTTTATGTCATATTATTTGTTTGAATTGTGTGATGCTCCTCTATTCATGTTGCCTTCATAACTTGCATGGAACCGGTTTGAATTTGTTTAATCACATGGGATATAGATATGATTAAGGCCTTCTTTGTTTTTACACCATTAGCCTAAAATTGACCCACTTATTTAATTTCCCTTTGAAAATATTGTTGAGCCTTTATCCTTGTTTTTCAATTAATCACCTCACATTAAAACCCAAAAAATCCCATTAGCTTTACCTTATCGCAAGTTGAATGAAGCATTGAGTAAATCGGGACTTTTGTTATACATTGTGTTTTGAGATATTTTTATAGGCACTTCTACTCAATTGTTGTTATTTTTTTCTTATTTGAATTTTTCCCTTGTTCTTAGTGGATTCGAAAAAAAATAAAAAAAAAGAAAAAAAGAGGAGAAAGGAAAGAAAAGAACGAAATCAGGAAAAAGCAAAAGAAAAAAAGAAAAGAAAGAAAGAAAAAAATCTGAAAAAGAAAAATAGTATGAGTAGTTGTCTTTTATGTCATATATTTAGCTCAGAATTTGAAATTATACGTCTCTTTTACTTGATGCTTTGTGAATGCTTGTGATGAACCCTTTATCATGCTTTTATCTCACCTGTGAACCTAGCCCCATTACTACCCTGAATAAAGCCCTTATGATCTAGTCGCTCATGTGATCTGAATGAATGATAATTGGTGAATCTACAAGCCTATAGTAGTGCAACATGATAGAGTGAGATTTGAGCGAAACATCTTACCCGTAAACACTTGAGTGTGAGAGTGAAATCCGTGAGAAGAATTCACTTTGATTTCATGTTTGCTTTTGAACAAAGATGCATTCTGTTGACTTTGTTTATTTACATTGGTGAAAAGCAGTTATGATATGTGATGCAAATTGAATCTTACTAGCCCAAGTTGATGGATTGTGTGCACTTGATTTCTGAAAGATGAATTGACTGAGTTTAATGATTTGACATGTTGCTCGAGGGCGAGCAAAGGTTCAGTGTGGGGGAATTTGTTAAGTCATTTAAATTGCATATATTTTGGACTTAATTTTCGTGATGTGTTGAAATTATTATCCGAAATTGATGGAATTGCTTTACAATTGTTTACAGATAGTTTTCAACACCTTAGAGACGAAAAAGGATCAAAAAGATGCAAAAGAAGGAAAGAAATTCGAATTCACCAATCTGGCCAAAATTCAGAGATTAGTCATGAGCACGCCTAAAGATGGAATCTGGAGTCTGCAGAAATTCCAGAATTTAATTCCAATTAAAACACAATCTTTCAAGATCCTCTTGCCCTCTTTCCAAGAAGTCACCTACCTAAATTAGAAGTGCACCTAATGTGGAAAAAATCAAGAGAAGATAATGAGGAGATCAACATCAACTAGAAGACTTGGGGGATTGCCAATTATATATATATAGACATATTCGGTTTAAAGGAGGGGGCTAGACTATCGTAGGTTTAGGTTAGGTTTAGAATAGGGTTTTAGGATCTTTTTGGCTGTTGCACCTTTCTTGTTTTCTTGCTTTTACAGTCTGCACAATTGCAAATAGTATTTTCGTTTATTCTATCAAAGACCAACAATGGAGACTACTTACTTTGTTATTTTCTTTGATTTTAATTCAAGTATGAGTAGCTAAATTTTCTTATCTTGGTTGAGGGATCCATGTTACATGTTATTATGGTGGGATTTTTTGGATACTTTTCATGTTTTTAATGAATATTGGATATCTTCAGATCTATCTTTTTAATTGGATTCGTTGGTTTCTAGCTGCGCAACTAAAGATTAATTGATTCAATCGCTAGGTTAACGGAATATGATGTTCAATTTTGATAACCATAACTAGCAATTAGGATTAATCTCTCTACGTTAGAGTTGGAAAATTCTAAGAAAATATCCGCTTGATTGATTACATGTCGTACATGTTTATCACTTGTCATTGGTTCTTGATTCTTAATGTTATTATTCAATTTTACCTATGATCGTATCTAGGTTATTGTTTAATAAGAATGCTAGGATACATGTTTCTAGTTATTACACTTAAGAGAAACTTCCCCCAATGAATGTTTATTAATGATTGCAATTTTATGTTGAGGATCCATAGTAGCGTGATAGCATCGGTAACCGGAAACCAAGGTATTTTCTCATTAATTTTTCAAATTAAATTATTGCTTTCGCTTTGTGATTTTTCCCTTTGATTTTTTATTATTGCCGAGATTAAACAAAAACCCCCTCTTTATTTTCATTATTTGTCCTGTTTAAACTAGCTAACCTTTACCATTAAAGATTCCTCGTGGGAACGATATCCGCTTACCGCTACTACATTAATTTGTTTTAACGGAAGTGATTTCCTTTATATTTGGTTGCAAACGACAACATCACCAAATTTTGGCGTCGTTGCCGGGGAATTTCTTAACAGTTTTTGTTAGTGATGTTTCTGTTTTTGTTTGTGTTTTTGGTTTCGTTGCCTTTGGTTACCTTGTCTTCTGTTTATTTCAGTTTCACAGCTCTTTCTGATTTTTCGATCTTTTAGCGGCATGGCTCATTATCAGTATGTTTTTAATTCTGATTATTCATATTCTCCTTATTATGATAATGAGTTTCTGTCTGTTATGACTTCCAGGTTTGACCGTCAAGTGGCAGATTTCACACCCTTAGCCGCGCAGGTACCGAGAGATGACCAACAAATTAAGGTATGTGAAGTTTGCTCATTTTTGGGTTATTCTTTTTGTAAATGTTTTTTTTGCAGGATACAAAGTACGGATTCACTTCTCCACCGAATTACTATGAAGAGCAGTCCTACTTCGAGCCCCCACCTCCACCATCACCACCACAAGCTAATGATATGTTTTTGGATGAGATCATAATGATTTTGGAGACGAGGACTCTTCAATTCCAATAGTT
Organism: Erythroxylum orinocense; assembly: GCA_025531955.1. Lineage (NCBI taxonomy): Eukaryota > Viridiplantae > Streptophyta > Magnoliopsida > Malpighiales > Erythroxylaceae > Erythroxylum > Erythroxylum orinocense. Next base: position 10,840 of record JANZLX010165774.1, read on the forward strand.
TAGACAACCATACGTGCCTTGACAAAATCCGAATATGACATCAAATGTCGAAGGTAAGTCTTCTTTAGAAGATATGTTGGAAACTTTGACCGCTAACACTTTGACATTTCAACGGAATACTGAAGCAAGTATTGAAAATCTACAAAGAAATATGGAAAATCAATACAAAAATTTTGAAAATCTATTAAGCCAACACTAAGGTAATTACACTAAAGAGTTTAATAGGAATGTTAAAATACATATTTCTAGTCATTACACTTAAGAGAAACTTTCCCCAATAAATGTTTATTGATGATTGCAATTTTATGTCGAGGATCCATAGTAACGTGATAGCATCGGTGACCCGAAACCAAGGTAATTTCTCATTAATTTTTCAGATTAAATTATGGCTTCCGCTTTGTGATTTTTCCCTTTGATTTTCTATTATTGCCGAGATTAATCAAAAACTCGCTCTTTATTTTCGTTATTTGTCCTGTTTAAACTAACTAACCTTTACCGTTAAAGATTCCTCATGGGAACGATATCCGCTTACCGCTATTACATTAATTTGTTTTAACGGAAGTGATTTCTTTTATATTTGATTGCAGGCGACAGTATCACCAGAGTGGTAGGCCTTGGAGGGCTTGGTCATACTACAGTGGTGAGTCTATGTCGATCCCACAAAAAGTATGTATAAAGTTGTTGAAATAAAAGTAACTGGTGTTTAGATTTAGGAGGGGTTTGGATTTTTCAAATAAGAAAATAAAATGAAACTAGACTAATAAAAACAAATTAAAGAAAACATACAAAAATGATAAAAATGGAGAATTCGATAGGGACCCGATTCTTTGGCTCAATATTGTCCTACACTCTAATTAAACATATTTCATTGATTTATTGTTCTCAAACCTCTCCTAGCAACTATTAATTGTGGGTTAATAGTTAACCCGAGTTTTCCCTTACATAGTGTTTAATTAAGACACGATCGTTAAGTAAATCTAACTACCAAATAACCTAAGATACGATATCTAGATTCAATTAACCTGTAGCATTACAAATTAGAAAAACCGATTAATCAAGATAACAACAACATACGATATGTCATTTAACCTAAGTTATGTTATTTCTAATGATTATGAATCATTAGTCGCTACACATGAATTTGAACATAACAATTATAGATTATATCGAAATTCTAGCAATGAGTTTGCAAATAATTAATTCAATGAATGCATTAAAATCATCTTTTCTCAATATCAAATAAGGTCTAATTATCCATACACAAAACTCAAATCAATTAAAATAGGATAATTCAATCAATTCTAAAAAGAGAAAGAAACAACAAAAATAGTAAAATACACTTAAATTGGGTCATCGGCATCAGCATTACTTTCAAACAGACAACGCGACGTCTAGCTCTACATGAGACTCTCACAAAAAAATGCTTCCACCACCATTCAATGTCCCAGTCAAACCCCCTTGTCTACGCCACTCTCTTCTGTCTTCTACTCTCAGCGCCTCTTTTCTGTCTACTCTTTGCGCTACTGTTCTGTAAATTAACTATTTAATTCTTGGTCCAAGCATACTGTTCACGCCCCTTAAAAATGTCCCTCCTTTTAGCATGATGACAGCGTTTGCGTTAAACGTAAACGTTGTCCGTTTGCATTAAACGCAAACCATTGCATTACATCCCTTTGCGTTAAACCATATCGCGTTTACTGGCTTTGTAAAAAGTAATAAAATAACTAAAATAAGGAAGGAATTAAAAAAATAGTAATAATTAACATATTAAATTTGATCTTGAAATAACTTAATGCTATAAAATTATTGTATTAAATTTATAAATTTTAAATTATCTCAATCTTATTTGTCTTTGTCTATATTTATATTTTTATCAAGAATCAAGTAGCTTGTTCGTTATATAAAAAAAGAAATAATAGATTTAGAAGTGTCTAATTTTGGTAATTCAGTGTCAATTTTTTAAAATATGTTAACTGAACTTTGGATCTAATTTATACAAAAAGCTAGTCATTAAACTAAAAAATTTAAAATGTTTGACATTAAATTTAAAAAATCAAACAGATTAAGCAATATTTAATTTATTATAGCTAAAGAAAAAGCAATTAATATAAACAAACTCTGGAATTCCATTAAAACGCGAGTAGTAGATATTGAGTTGTTAGCTAAGAATTCGCTAATATTATCTATACAGTTACATTCCTTTGCCTAAACAACTTGCAATTTGTCTCGCAGTAGCTGGAACTTTGATACTGCTATCATCTACAACCAAATTAATACCAACTCTAGCAATGAAAAATATAGTTAGTGAAGAGTTGAGATCGTTCCCACGAGAACTTTTAATGTTAAAGGTTATACGAGTTTAAAATTAAAACAAATTGGGGAGAGGGGGGGTTAATTCACGTAAATTCAAGAAATTAAAAATGACAGAAATTAAAAATTAACAAAAATAATCAGATTTGAAAATTCAGTAAACAAACCTTAGTTTCGGGTCACTTACGTTATCAAGTTAATATGGATCCTCGATATAAAACTCAGTCAATTAACAAACATTCATTTGGTGATATTTTCTCTTAATATTAGATGAATAGAAGCATATATTCTAAACATTCTTATTAGTCAACAACTTAATATTAGATGAATAGAAACATGAAAAGCAATTCGGAAGACACTTAATATTCATCAATGAAATAAACTTTATTAAGAAATCTCACACATACTAGATGATAATGTGGTTCCCTTCATCCAAGAAAAAAGATTTAACTACTATAACAAAAGTACAAACCAATAGAAGAATAGCAAAATACAAAGTCTCTATCTCTGGTCTTTTTTCAGAAAATATATGTTAGAATATATTTTATATATTCTTTGTTTGGTTTTGGCATTTTTAAATTGGACATATAAAATATGAAATTTGTGCTTTATTAGAACTCCTTATTTGATTTTAAAAAGGAATCTATGAAATACATGTGATAAGGATGAAATCCTAGTTTCGGTAGAATTTAAATTCTTGAAGATTACCCATACATGTGTGTATCTTCTTATTATGGAATGTGTCTTATTTGAGATTGGGTATTGAAGATTGCATTCTTTTGAGATTAGATAATGCTTGGGATTTGAATTG
>JANZLX010165790.1:0-13959 GCA_025531955.1 Erythroxylum orinocense
GTTCACACTAAACTAAAAAGTGTACAGTAAAGTGGTTTGCCAAATCCTAAGTGGGAGCTTAGGTAGAGGACGTAGGTTTTAGCGCCGAACCTCTATAAAAACAGCGTTTGCCTCTCTTCCCTTCTCTTTACATTCAAATTTAGTTAAATTGGTTTTGTGTGAATTAACTTCTAATTTTATTGTAGAACTTTACGAAAAGCTTTTGAGATCTATTCAACCCCCCTTCTAGATCGTTTACAGTATTTTTGGGTCACATAGTGTCTACACAAGGCATTCAAGTAGATCAAAAGAAAATTGAAGAAGTAATGAAGTGGGAGGCTCCGAAGAATTTGTCTAAGATCTGGAGTTTTCTTGGATTAGTTAGGTATTACAGAAGGTTTGTCAAGGGGTTTTCACTAATTTCGACCCCTTTGACAAAACTTCTGAGAAAGAATGTGCCTTTCAGATGGAGTGATGATTGCCAGAGGCATTTTAAGGAGCTTAAGCATCGTCTAACTACGATACCAATGTTAACTATTCCAACTGGTTCTAGAGGTTATGTTGTGTACAACGATGCGTCATATTAGGGATTAGGATGTGTACTAATGCAGTATGGTAAAGTGATAGCATATGCATCGATACAATTGAGGTCTCATGAATTTAATTATCCACTTCATGTTCTGGAACTTGCTGCAATAGTATTTTGTTTGAAAATTTGCAGGCACTATCTTTATAAAGAGACATTTCAGGTGTTCACTAATCATAAAAGTTTGAAATATCTGTTGAGCTAGAAGGAGTTAAATATGAGACTGAGGAGATGGTTAGAATTGTTGAAAGATTACGATTGTACAATTGATTATCATCCTGGCAAAGCTAATGCTGTAGCTGATGCATTGAGTAGGAAATCATATAGCAGTGTGGCACAAGTGCAGTTATCGAGGTTACCTAGTCTAGTTTAATTGAGAGCACTAAATGTTGACTTGAATTTGGAGCAGAATGATATATTGATAGCTACTTTGAAGTTTAGTCCTGTTTTGGTTTAAAGAATCAAAGAGGCTCAGAGCAGAGACCCAGTTTTAGTGAAGTTAATTGAGAAGTTGAAAGTGAATCCAGATCCTGAGTTTAATGTGAGAGATGATACCTTGAGGTTAAAGCAAAGATTATGTGTGCCAAATGCTGATAATCAAAGGAAAAATATTTTAAAGGAAGCACATTTAGCAGCTTATGCTATGCATCCTAGTACTACCAAGATGTATAACACGTTGAAACAGCATTACTGGTGACCTGGTATGAAAAAGCAAGTAGCAGAATTTGTTTCTAAGTGTTTAAGTTATCAGCAGGTTAAGGCTAAACATCAGGGTCCGGCGGGAAACTTTTATTTATTACCCATTCCGGAGTGGAAATGGGAACGGATCATGATGGATTTCATTATGGGTTTGCCTAAGACTCCGAGACATCATCGTCTCATTTCTTACCAGTGACAGAGAATTATTCATTAGATCAGTTGGCTCAGCGATATATGGATGAAGTTATGAGGTTACACAGGTTTCCAGTGTCTATAGTATCGAACAGGGATCCTAGATTTACCTCGATATTTGGGGTAATCTACAGACAAATTTGGGTACCAAGCTAAATTTTAGTACGTTGAGAACGATCAAGACTATTGAGGATATGCTCAAAGCTTGTGTTTTGGAGTTTCATGGAGCATGGAAAAAGTTTATAACTTTGATTGAATTCGCTTACAATAATCAGTATCATAGCAATATTGGTATGGCTCCATACGAGGTGTTGTACGGCAGGAAGTGTCGTTCGCCTTTATATTGGGATGAAGAGGGTATACGAATTGTTAAAGGCCCAGAATTGATCCAAGATGCTGCTGATAATGTGAAATTGATCCGTAGCAGAATTAAAATGGCATAAGATAGATAGAAAAGCAATGTTGATCAACACAGGAGAGAAATAGAGTATTAGGTTGGTGATGGGGTATTTCTGAGAGTACCATCTTTGCGAAGTGTACTGAGATTTGGCAATAAGGACAAGCTAAGTCTAAGGTATATTGTTCCATATGAGATAATTCAAAGAATTAGACCATTGGCTTATAAGTTAGCCTTACCTTCGAAAATGGCTCAGATACATAATGTGTTCCATGTGAGTATGCTTAGGTGACATCGGTCGGATCTGACTCATGTGATTCTAACTCAGGAGATTGAAGTCTCTAGTAATCTGAGTTATGTTGAGGAACCTGTGAAGATAATTGGCTATCAAAATGAGCAACTAAGGAACCGAATGATCCCAACGGTGAAAGTCCTTTGGAAGAATCATTCGAGTGAAGAAGCTAAATGGAAAATGGAGGAGCATATGAAGAATCAGTACCCCTATCATTTGTTCATTCAGGTAAGAATTTTGAGGACAAAATTTTTGTTAGGAGGGGAGAGTTGCAACATCCCGTTACCCATTTTAGGGCTAGAATTGTGAATTTTGAGAAATTTATGAAAATTAGGAAAATGAACATCATGCATAAATTAATTGTGACATACACATTTTTGCACATTCATATGATTATACATGCATTCATTGGCATTTCCTAAAACAATTGAGTTAGTAAATGTGATTAAAATGTGTTTTGGCGATTTTGGTATTATTTAGGATATTTTAAAATTTTTTGTGAAATTTGAAAAAAATATTATTTTATTGGCCAATTATGGTATGGCACGTGGCAACCTATAATTGGGACAAATGGCTTGTATATATGGTGACACGTGGACTGCTAGTGGTGACAAATGTATGACATACAAAGAACCCACATATTTTATGTTTTGAAAAGAAACAATATGAAGAGTTATGGTAGTTTTTTAGCATCTAAAGCATTTTTTGCCTGGTTTGTTCATCACTGATCATTAAGTTGCTCTTGATGGTTATTTTTGAGTTATTCGTATTGCTGGAAATAAAAGCTAAAACAAGTATGTAACTTGATGATATTTTATGGTGTAGGAATATACATGCATACATGGGATTGAGAAGTTTGGTTTCGATGTTGAATAGATTAGACGATTGATTTGAGAGTAGGAATTGTTTAAAATAGTGTTGAATGGACTCTAGATTCAAAGATATGTATATACGCTATTAGGGTTTTGAGAAATTCGAAATGGTACATGCATGCATTGTGTCCGTTGTTTATCTATAGAAGTGAAGTTGACGTTTAAGTGTGAATCTTGTATTTTAAATTTTGTGTGTGTTGATGAGCCAAAAATGAGTTAGAAGAATTGTTTTGAGTGTTATGTGAGTTAATTGATGTGAGAATAAACGTTAAGAATGGAGAGAAATGAGAAATTATAGTAGTGTAAGAAAGTGAAATATAGGATTAAAATTTGGAAAGTAGGGAAGACGAGTCTTCTGTAAAAGTTCGCCAGGGCCAACTTCGGTTCTCCTCATCTAACTCTTTTTAGGCCGCGACGATCTTTGGAAAATTCCCTAGAATATCTGACTTTTGGAAAGTTCGCTGTGACCATCTTTTTTGTTCTCGCCGCGGTGAAGTCTCATCCTTTATAGCTCAAACATACTTTAGTATTTTCACCATAACTTTCTCTGTAGTTATCCAAAAGCGATGATTTTTATTTGGCATAAACTAGAGACATAAAGCTACAACTTTTATGAAGAAATTGATTTTTAATTATGTCTCTAAGAATTTCACTTTTTGGATGGATATTGAGGTAAGAATTTTGCTGAAGCTAAAGAACAATCTAAAATATTTTGAGTATATCTTTTTGTATACCTAACCAAATTGAATGATTTTGGTGTCATCAGAAAATTAAGACATTGGAGAAAAACTTTACATAAGGAAGTTTTGTCTAATTGTGTCATTTACCTTATCAGATTTAGTATGGAAAGTTGACCCATATGTTTATTAGAGGAAAAATCTGAAGTGGTCAATGAAGTTATGAAATTGTTTGACATTGTTTTGTTTCGATCCAATTGTAAATATAAATGGTATTAATGAGGGCTTTGATATCTAAATGAATTGTTGATAAGGATCGCAATAGGGTACCCCAAAATTGTCATTGAACATGCATTGTGCATACTTTCTATACATTGATGTGCATAAAGGAACACTTGTACATTTGTGCACAAATGTGATATTTGTGAATGTGTTTTGTATATTTTAGAGGAGCACATCGGACGCCAATCGGACATTGCCGGACCATCCAGGCAATAGCTTACTGGAGCATTGCTTCATGATATATGTGTGTGCATGTAGAGCTATGCTCCGTGATTCTGTTTTGACTAAGCCCTATGGGCCAGTATTTGCATAAGTATTTGATAGGCATTCAGTCACAAGAATAAGAACGAATGTGAGTTTGATATGGATAGGTATTTGTTTATATATGATCTGTTTTCCAATGATTAAATGTTTTACCATATTATGTGAGTTTTTTAGTAATAAATGTATGTTAGAATGAATATTTGTGTATTATGTGATGTGTGTATATGATCCGATGAATTCATCAATGATGTTTCACTCATTGAGTTTGCAAAACTTATCAAAAATTGCAATGTGGCTTTTCAGGTATGAGACAGGAGACCTAGTTCCTTAATCTGGATTTTAGGAATCATTTTAATAGAGAAATGGCTCAGAAGTCTATCAGCTGACACCAAAAGTGCTCTAGCATTATTTTTGTTGTTTTGCTAGAATTTGTACAAACTTTTGTAAATAGTTGTTTGGTGGAAACAATGTAAGCTTTATGAATGAATGGAATGAATGGTTTTCAAAATTAGTGACTTTCGAGTATGTTAGATGATGTCATGTGTAAGTTGGACTGCCATGTGAAAGTTGGATTTGCTTCTGCTCCAACATACCATTATCATAAGGTATATACTTGAATGTCCTTCAAGTATTCGGGCATTCGCCTTATGATAGTGGGATGTTGCATAGCCTATAATTTCTTGAGACCTCCTATACTGGAAATACCTTGGCACAAGTTAAAAATCCTTTATTTCCGTTCTTTGAAAAGAAGCATTTATGGCTTATTACTCAATTTTAAAAGTGTAACCCACCTTAAATGTCCTTGCTTATAACTTGCTCAAATGTGCCTCTCCTCTTTTTCCTCTTACCTCACTTGATTTCCTTAAACAATAACCAAAATTCCATTCTATTTGGTTCAAATATCAGAAAGTTATACCTAAATCATTTCGGACTGTTCTTATGTTGAAACAATATTCTATGATCAACTTCATTCCCAATATTTGAAATTCTTAGGGACTGAATTTTGACTTAATTCCTTCATACAATTTTCATTCCTATGTCTCTAGTTTGCACCAAATCAAAAATCACTCAATTTGGACATCTACATCAAAAGGTATGCCCAAAATACCAAATCATGTTTGTGTAGGAAAAATGGAGTTCGCCACGGCGAACTTTCCCAGAAACTCATTCCAAAGGCATTTTTTTTCGACATCCTTCAACTTTTCACTTCCCAACTTTCCCATATAACCCATCTTAACCCTAAAAACCCCCTTCTACTTTATTTCCAAACTCATTTCAATCCAATATCAGTAACAAATACATGAAAATCTATCTTTGATCATTAACCCTAAAAGAGAACACTTGCCTATAGCATTCACTAACAACTTCCCACACATGTCAAGCTATATTTTCACTTTTAACTATAACTACTTATGGTTCATTCAACCAGACAAGATGGAATAAGGCTTAGACTTACTTGATTTAGCATTAATTGCTTCAAACTCTTCAAGATCTCCGAAAAATGATAGTTTTTCTCTTCTTCTCCTCGCTTACACATTTTTTGCTCCTCTACAATACAAAACTACATTACTTCTTTCACTTTTTCCCTAAATGCATGAGCAAAGTCCACTATGCCGTCCCATGTAATGCCTTAACCTTTTAACCTTAAGTGATCTTCCAATTTTGTCCCTAAACAATCTTACAACATTTATACTTTAATTCCATCAATTGAAGCAATAAATCCTCCTAACATTGACATGCTAATTACTACAAAATAATTAATCTGTCAAGACGTCAAAATAATTTAAATCATGCTTATTCAATAAGAAAAAAAATTCAAGGACCAACATTCGTAGCTCTGTTGTTAAAAGTATGAACCAAATTATGACACTTCCCAAAAAGTTCGGCATGAAGATGCTTGGTAGTTTTTTGAGTGGGAGGGTCTCAGATTTTCATTTAATGGATAAGATGGCTCACCGTTACTTAGTCTGTTATAGATAAGAAAACGAACCATCATATAAAGTTTTAAATGTATATGTTTTGTGAAATTTATCATCATGCATACATGCATCATGATTTTATACAAAGTTACAATATTATTGACTAGTATGCTCATGTATTAATAATTTATATTTTTAGACATAATCAACCATAAAATGAATCCACTCACTTTGCTCTTGACAAATAACAAATTGGAAAACGGAGAGAATTTTAATGAATGGAGATGTAACTTTGACATTGTTCTTCAATATGAACATATTTCATGGGTATAACTGAAAATGAGCTTGAACCTCCTGGTGGAGATTCAACTCCTGAGATAGTCCAACAACATGAGTGTTGGCAGAATGCTGACAATACTACTAAATGTTATATTCTAGGTTCTGTTAATGGCATGTGACAAAAGCAAATTGCTTGTATGAAAACTACTAGTGCAATGGTCCATCACCTATCTGAGATGTTTGGTGTGATGACTAGGTCTGCAAGAGTGAAAGCTATCCAAACCTTTCATAATCTGAGACTAAAACCTAGTGAACCGATGTGGGATTACATGCTTAAGGTAATCTTTATGGTTACTGAGGCTGAGATGCTTGGGGCATATATGGATGTGGATATGTAGATGATTATGATCATCAATAGCTTAAACTCTTCTTTTCAACTGTTTAAGTTGGACTATGAGCTTAACAACAAGGAATACACCTTGAGTGAGTTCTTGAATACCCTCCAGAGTATGGAGGAGATATTGAATATCAAGACCCATAGGCCAGAAGCTAATGTAGCAACTTCTTCTAAGCCTAAGGGTAAGGGCAAGCAAAAGAAGAAGGGTTTAACAAAAAAGAAGGCCCAAACAGGGGTCAAAGCACAACCCATGAAAAAGAAGGCCAAAGAGAACATTAAAGGAAAGTGTTTCCACTATGATAAGATGTGCCACTAAAAAAGAAACTGTCTAGTCTACCCCAAGTCCCTCAAAAGCAAACAAAGTATAGGTTTCCTAGGTTTTTTAGGAACTAGAAATGTGGCAGATTTATGGGTTTCCTAGGTTTGTTAGGAACTAGAAATGTGGCAGATTTATCTAATTCTTGGATATTAGATTTAGGAGCCACTAACCATGTTTGAAATTCTTTGCAGGAGCTCCAGCAAAGGAAAAGACTACCTAGAGGCCGGTTTCAAGTCAAGATAGCAGATAGATCCTATATTTTAGCATAATCAGTAGGAGTAGTTATCTTGGACTTTGCTAATGGTCATTGGTTATATTTGGAGGATGTTTATTACAAGCCAATGATTATAAGGAACATGATTTCTGTTTTTTGTCTAATAAAATCTTGTTATTCCTTATATTTTGAAAATGATGTTTCAATGTATGAGAACAAGGATTTTATTTATGATTCGATAATTAATTAGGGATTGTTCTTTATAAAACCTATGACAGGCTCACTAAACACTACAGAATTGACAAAACCAAGACAATCCAATGTCTCTAACATTAATTCAAAATATTTGTGGCACTTAAGAATGGGTCATATCAATCAGAAAAGACTTGATAGATTAGTAAAGGATGGGATCCTTATGGGCTTGGATAATGATCCATTACCCACCTGTGAATCTTGTATTGAAGGAAAAATGGTCAAGTCCTCATTTCCTTATAAAGGAAATAGATCTGAATCGATGTTAGACCTGGTACATACTGATATGTGTGGGCCCATGAACGTACAAGCTAGAGGAGGTTATGAATAATTCATAACCTTTATAGATGATTACTCTAGACATGGTTATTTGTATTTCATGCACAAAAAGAAGGAATCTTTGAAAAGTTCAAAGAATTCAAAGTTGAAGTTGAAAATCAGCTAGGCAAGACATTAAAACAACTTTGATCAGATCGAGCTGGTAAGTACTTGTCTGGAGGGTTCCAACAATATTTAATTGATAATGGAATTGTTTCCAATTTGTCAGCTCCTCAAAAACCCCAAAAAAATGGTGTAGCTGAGAGAAGAAATAGGACTCCATTGGAAATGGTAAGATCAATGATGTCCTACGCTAGCCTTCCAGAATCATTCTAGGGATATACCATGCAAACGACAACATATCTTCTTAACTTTGCTCTATCCAAATCGGTGCCTAAAACACCTAGGGAGTTGTGAACTGGTCGAGTGCCTTCATTACGACACTTAGGGACTTTGGGTTGCCCAGCTCATGTTCTAAGACCTGAATCCACAAAGATAGAACCAAGGTGAGAAGTATGTTTTTTTGTAGGATATACTGTAGGAACTCGAGGGTACTATTTTTACAGTCCTCAAGATAGGAAGATATTTGTGTCAAAAAATGTGACCTTCATAGAGGAAGAATTTGTGAGAAATCAAAAAGGAAGAAGCGAAATAGTAATAAAGTATTTAACTATTTCATCCAAGCTAAGAGTTGATTTGGATATGACAGAACAAGATGTCGAAATGAATTCAAGAGTTGAATCGGAAGAGCAACCTGAACATCAAGTTGTGCTTAGACATAGTGGGAGGTTTGTGATACAACCAGAAAGGTATATAGGTCTACGAGAAGGCTTAATTGCCATCTCAGGCCAAGAAGAAACGAATCACATTACTTATACACAGGCTATTAATGATGTTGATGCAAAAAAATGGTTTAAGGTGATGGAATTGTAAATAGATTTCACATACTGTTGGCCCCCGAATTTTGTTTATTGAAGTTAAGCATGATTTAAATAAATTTTGAGGTCTTGATAGATTAATTTTTTTATTTTTTGGAGTTAATTAGCATGTTAATGTGAATAAGATTATATGACATAGGTTAATTGAATTATAGTGTTAAGGTGGTAAGATTGCATGAGGGGGAAAATTGGCAAATCACTTAAGCATTTAAGTTACAAGGCATATAAGGAAGGGTATAAGGGTCTTTGTACAATCATTAATGGCAAAATTGAAATAAGAAGTGTGGGCTTGCTTTTAAGGAACAAGCAAGAACGAAATTGAGAGAGAAGAAATAAAGAGAAAAGAGAAGAAGGAGAGATTTTCGGTTTTGAGAGGAAAGGAAGAAGAAAAGCTAGGTTTTGAATTTTTTTAGTCCTAAAGAGTGATTTTGAAGTTATTCAAGAAGGGAAAAAGGTAGAAGAAGATGAGACTTCCATTAGAGCCAACAAACTCTTCGTTTGGTGACGATTCAAGGTAAGTTTGTTCTTAATATTTTGGATTTTTGAAAGAGTTTTGGTTCATATAACGAAGAAATGTATGGGTTTAAGAATTCTAGGATCAATTTTGTTGAATATGTCTTATGTGCTTTCCAATTGGAATTCCTATTTAATGGGGGATTTTGCCTTTGATGAAGGAAATCAAAAGAGGCAAGGGGAGCAAGGGGAGAGATAGTTTTTAGCAAAGTTTCAAGCAAAGAAATCAAGGTGGCTTTCGTGTTTATAATTGAGTAATGAACCATTGATGTTTTTTTTCAAATCAAGAAAGTAAAATGATTTCAATTACTTCATAAATGTTGCATTTGTTGCTTTTGAATGATTTGTGAAAGTGCTACATGTTTTGGTGTATGAATTTTGGGGATGAATTATGAAATGATGATAGAAATGCATATGAAATATGTTATGCTCATGAAAGACGAGTTTTCAAAAATGTGCCATTTGGGAAAAATGTTTTCAATTTATGAATTACATGTTATGTTGGTTTGGTGTAGTCCATTCAAGAATGTCATGTGCACATTGACTAAGTTAAAGGCTTCTCCTGCCTACTCACTAGTGGCATAGAGCCCCTTCATGGACTCCCTCAAGTTTACGACTGCATAGAACCATTATGTGGAATTGTGTAGTTCGTCATGCTTATGGATCTACCCAAACCTTTCTGAAGTGCTTATGTGTTTATGATTTGAGAATAAGTTGAAAAATGCATAAATTGTGTTGTTTGTGATTTTTATTACTTGACAAGAATTTTGAGAAACATGTGTTTTATGAATCAATAACAATTTTCTTTGACAATGAACTTTTTGAACGGTGTTGCTTGTTATTGTTTATAAACTTGTTAACCACTAGCTTTTTAAGCTCACCCCTATTTTTGTCCCATCTCCAGGTGATGAGCAAGAGATAGAGTGAAAGAGAGTCGAGGCATTACTCCAAATTTGCATGCTTTGTTTTGTTTTGAAATAATTTATTTAAAACAAGGCTGTAGTCGCATGTTAAGCAATTATAGTTCAAGTATTTTATGTATTTTTGAATTTTGCGAAATGTTGTATTGTGCCTCGAAATGCCTATTGAAGTTTGTAAAACTCTTAATTTATGATGTGCATGAAATATGGATTTGTGTATGGATGAGGTGGAGTTGGAATATGAATTAATTAAGGACGAGGTTAAGTTGGAATTAAGTACACTTGAAGAAGTTATCAACTTGAGTTGATGATTTTGAGCATGAATTGTTGAGATATATATATATGTACACACACACACATAAGTGAGATGTTATGGAAAAGAAAATAGGAATTATGAATGGATAAGAATGATGTTGCATTAGTTAAGGAAGTGAATTTGGGACAAATTTCAAGTTTTTCGTAAGCGTAAATTTTGTAAACTAACTCCAGGGAAATCTGGAATAATCTAGATAGAACTGGTCAAAATTGTCTTCTTAGAAGTTGTAGACGATCTTTCTAGCTTTCCAATGATATAAGGTTTGAAATTTTTGGATATCGGAGTTGAGAGATATGACCTTTATAAGTGGTGATACTGCATGGAATGTATGCACAGGTCAACTATGGCAAATGATGAGAATTTATGGTTTAGATGAATCAAATGGGTTGAGAATTGAGAGTTTTATCAGATAAATTTGGTTTTTGAAGCACTAGAAAAGTTGAATTTGGGAAGATTATGAGTGAACATGATGTTAGATTGGATGTAGGAAGCATTAGAGAGGCTTTGGAGGGGTTTGGGGAACCCCTATGTCTGTTAGATGGACTTGAGGTCTATTAATGGACCTTCTCGGGTCAAAAATGGCCTCCAACCCTGTATATGTCCATTAGGTGGATATGTTTGTCCGTTTAACAGACATACATTGTACACTCATGGTAATTTGCATTTTTTGCCCTTGAAATTGCAAAATCTTGCTTTGTAATCTTTATGGAAGTTGTAGATCTTAAAGTCTTCTTTCAAAACATTCCAATAACGAACTCAATTCAACATCTCTATTGAAAGTTATGGCAATTGCGCCAAGTTAGGTACAATATGATTGAGGGTATAAACATGTTGGATTCTTTTGGCCATAACTTCATCATCCGACCTATTTCTAACACATTTTGATATCTCTACATAAAAATTGGTAGCCTTTGGGATTCATTTTAAAAAGATTGATGGAAAGGAAGTGAGGGAATCGATGGAAGAGCATGAATTGATTATATTACTAAACATACTTTGGTATTTTGATGATATCTTGATCTGTAAAGCTCAAAATAAAATAATTCTTGTCTCTAAATAAATTAGAGACTTAGAGATACAAATGTTCTTAAGAAATAGAGTGTTAATTCAGTCCTTAAGATCTTCAAATTCTGGATGGAAGTTAAGTATAGTGTACTGATTAGTATAAAAATAGTCTGTAAATTTTTGGGGTATAACTTTCAGACTACTGAACCAAATTGAATGATTTTGGTATCATTAGAAACCTAAAAAAATGGGAAACAAATGTTCTGAAGAATTACAATTGAAATTCTGTTTTGAAGGTTTCCAAATTATGTTATGAAATAGGAGAAACGAGTTTGAGTATGGTGATTGAATTCTGTGGGCATGCCATTGAACAAATTTTGAGGAAATTTTTGGGATGTTATGAGAATGAAGATGAACTGATGATGCTTGATAAGGTTCAAATGAAATAAACCTACAGGATAATATGCACACGTTTCATGAGTCTAAAGGATGTTGAAAATCTGGAAATAAGGATTAGTAATGAAGATCATTTTTTATGACTCAAGAGTTAGGTTCTGGAAGCGGGTTCCAACATGTATGGTATCAAAGTAATAGTTGGGTTCCAAAAACATGATCCAACATATATGTTAATGAAGTCTGGATCTTTGTAGATCTACCACTAGGTATAGAAGCCATAGGTTGTAAATGGATCTATAAAAGGAAAAGAGGATTACATAGAAAGGTACAGACCTTTAAAGCGAGATTGCTAGCTAAGGGCTATACTCAAAAAGAGGGTTTAGACTATGAGGAGACTTTTTCCTCCAGTTGCCATACTTAAGTCCATCACAATTCTTTTGGCCATAGCAGCCTATTTCGATTATGAAATATGGCAAATGGATGTCAAGACTGCAATTCTTTATGGGGATCTTGAGGAGACCATTTATATGGCCCAACCACAAGGATTCATTGAGCCAAGTAATGAGCATAAGGTATGCAAGTTGCAAAGGTCCATTTATAGACTTAAGCAAGCATCTAGGTCATGGAATATTAGGTTTGATATGTTTATCAAAACCTATAGATTCATACAAAACCTAGATGAGCCTTATGTTTATAAAAGAATACAAGATGACAAGGTTACTTTCCTAATCTTGTAAGTTGATGACATTCTGCTTATTGGGAATGATGTAGGAATGTTATCTACGGTTAAGGGATGGCTAAATGAACAATTCTCAATGAATGATTTAGGAAAGGCTTCCAAGAGAGGTTTCACACCTACTAGACATGGAATGAAACTTTCAAAGGAGCAAGCACCTAAAATCCAAGAGGAGGTTGAATGCATACATAACATTCCATATGCTTCGTCAGTTGGAAGTTTAATGTTTGCAATGCTTTGCACTAGACTGGATATCTATTATGTAGTGGGACTGGTAAGCAGATTTCAGTCCAATCCAGAAATGGAGAATTGGACTGCAGTTAAGTGTATACTTAAGTATCTTTGTAGGAAGAGCAACTTATTGCTTGTTTACTTTGGACGTGACCTTATTTTGACAGGATATACAGATTCTGATTTCGAATCAGATGTTGATTCAAGGAAATGAACCTCTAGTTCTATATTTGTTTTAGGAGGTGGAACCATAGTCTGGAGGAGTGTCAAGCAATCTTATTTTGCTGATTCGACTATGGAGGCTAGGTATGTTGCTGCTTGTGAAGCAGTAAAAGAAGCAGTTTGCCTCCAAAAGTTCCTAAATGATTTGGAGGTGGTTCCTGAGGCAAAAAAGACCAATACACTTTATTGTGATAATAGTGAGGCAGTTGCTAATTCTAAAGAACCTCGAAACCATAAATTTGCCAAACATATTAAGAGAACGTATCATCTTATAAGGGAGATAATACAACGTGGTAAGGTGAATGTGGTAAACAATCCCATAGAGCAAAACCTTGCTGATACATTTACGAAGACGTTATCTCAAAAGAGTTTTGAGGGTCACCTAGCAGGGATGGGAATAATGGATATGAAAAACTTGCTTTAGGGAAAGTGGGAGATTGTTAGAGTTATGTAAATATAGTGCCCTGGAAAGAAAGTGTATTTACATGTAACTTAATCTTCTTCATTTACGGTTTTGTAATGAAAATATTTATTATTAATAAAACAAAATAGTTTGGTTCTATTTGTATAAGCATAATATAACTAGTCATAAGGAACCAAGATTCATTTGTTAATAATATACATATACATAAAGATGTATGGGGAACATGTATATTATTAGAATCTAAATTAATTGATTCACAGTTAAATAATCAAGTTGGTCGCTTGATTATGGTTTAGACTGTAGTGTTGCGATTTATCTCC